>JAZGLO010003367.1:0-47500 GCA_036873155.1 Biomphalaria sudanica | reverse complement strand
GAGTAGTGATTTGGTCCCTTAGGCCCCCCCCCCCCGAAAAAAAAATTGTACATAAGATAAGATAAGATAATTTTTATTGATCCAATCTAATGGAAATTAAATTTGACTACAATTGACAAGCTCAGCGAAACTACTGTACAAAAACAATATTGATTAAAAATTCGAACAAAATTCACACACGAAAACACATACACATTCACAACCAGCGCTTTATAAATTTGATTTCTATGTCATTATTCTATATCTGACCGACAGTGGGATAAAGGAGTTTTAAAATCTTTCTGTTTTAGTCCTAATGGAAAGGAGACGACCACTTCGTTCAGATCTTATGTGGTTTAATGGGTGCAGGTTGTCTTTAAGAATCGTGAGTGATTTGGAAAGGCAACTTTCTTGAAAAAGCTCTTCAAGAGATGGTAGCTGAACTTGAGTGATATTCGATGCTTTTTTAATTAGTCTATTTATTCTAAGTCTTGGTGCCAGTGAAGTATTACCATACCAGCAGGTGATGGAAAAGTTAATAAGACTGCTGATGGTAGCTGTGTCGAAAAGTTTGATTATTGAGATAGAAGTGTCGCTGGTGAATTTTCGTGTATAGATTTTGATAATGTATACTCCGTCTCTGTTTGTTGTTGATACTTGTTCCTAGATATTTATATTCTTGTCATTGTTCTATGGTTTGGTTGTTGATCTGAATTTCTGCAATATGGTCTTTGTTTTTCCTAAAATCAATAATCATTTCTTTAGTCCCTTGTCATGACGTCCTAAACATTGAGGTGATCCCTCCGACCCCCCCCCCCCCCTCCCTCCCTCCCTCCCCCGTCCCAAATGTTTTTCTCCACTTATCAGGACGCCTTAAAGAATACATTATCAACCTCCGAGGGCTTTAAAATTGATAGTTTTTTGTTTTTTCTTCAAATTTCGGCCCGATTATCAGTGTCAAAACGACTGCTCCGGTCTTCTCCAAATACAATAGTCACGGAGCCTGACATCTTCATAAATGGCCGTCGTCTCAGCCATTAACAAAGAACATGGAACAATTTAAAAATAATAATAAAAAACAGCTCTGCAAAAAACCCAACCAACTCGGATCTTGACTGCTTTTATATCCAATATTTCATAGCCATCTTCGGGTTCCTAGGAAAGGAGAATCAGGAAGGAGGAGATTTGTAAAAATATTGTATTCTTGCTAGTTATAAAGGCTAGGGTGCACAAAGAATTTTTCTTGCTAATTATATAGGCTATGCTTGCACAAAGAATTTTTCGGGTTAATACTATTACTATCAGAGGTTTTCACTAACTATATATGGTATACAGTGTATTACGGTATTAATTAAAATACCATTTCTACAATTTAAACAGTTGTTGTTTTGTCTAATCATGTAATAGAATTAAAGGTAAATAAGAAGTATTTCTTTATATCCTGTAACTCAATTATAGTTTTTGAAAACTATCCCATTTGATATATTTTTATAATTATTTGAAAATACATATTACTAAACGTGTGACTGAATGAGAAAAACCGCTTGGCTATCTGTCGAGTAGGGGATTAAATTCGAATCGCCCACGTCGCGACGACCTGACGTAGTTCTGATGGAGCGGGTGGCCGTTGTCTTTCAATATTTTTTCTTAGACACTATTGTTCAAAAAGTTCTTTTAAATGTGATAATGTTGTGAGTGTAATTTTTTATGCCTTTTTTATGATGTTTTCTAGACGTCGCAATAGTTTAGATGAGGCGTTGCCTTGCCAACAAGTTATTCCGTATGTTAGCAGATTTTGTATAGTCGCGCCATAAAAAGTCTCAAGGATCTTCTTGTTGAGTTTGTATAGAAAAAAGAGTCACTGGGCTGCTCTTTTGTCAGAGTTCCAAGGTGGTCTTTCCATGAAAGCTTGTTGTTGATGATAATGCCTAGATATTTATATGCCTTTACTTGTTCTATAGATGTAGTGTTTATTTTCAGTTCACGTATAGTTTGTTTTTTCTTTCTGAAATCTATTATTAAGTTCTTTAATTTTGTGACATTCAGTTCTAGAAAGTTGTCGGTGCACCAGTTTGTAAACTCTTCTATCGAGCTTCGATACTGAGTTTCGTCTCCTGAAATAAGACCGACTATGGCAGTATCCTGAGCGAATTTAATGAGTTTAAGAGTCATAGACTTTATGTCATTAGTGTAAAGAGTGTACAGTACAGGAGAAAGTACACAACCTTGTGGAGCACCCGTACATAGTACTCGAGTTGACGATTTGGTGTTGTTGACTTTAACATACTGTGGGCGTTAGGTTAAAAGGTTTAGAACCCATGCTTGTACGTAAGGGCTTACATTTAAGTTACTCAGTTTGTTTATCATTAGATGTGGCTGTATGGTATTGAAAGCCGAGGAGAAATCTACGAAGAGGACTCGTGCATATGTTTTCGGTGTATCGAGATGCTTATAAAGCTGGTCCAAAAGCAATAGAATGGCACCCTCAGTTCCTCTAGCTGCTTTGTATTCAAATTGGTGAGGGTCTAGGCTGTTATTGACTTTTGCTGCAAGTTGTTTAAGCATATATTTTTCAAAACATTTCATAACAATAGGTGTTAGTGCTACTAGGACTCTAACCCACGACCGTTGACAGCAGAGTGCTTAGCTATTTGGTCAAACATCATTACTGAAGCAAGACGACCCCTCTTACGTTCAATAGATACATTCGAATGTTTCCACGTCTGCTCCTTCCAATTATTATACCAAAATTAAGGGGGGGGGGATAAGTTTTAGGTTCACAGTACGAATCGGGCCAAGTAAAAAAAAACAACTTAAAAAAAAACAACCCAAAGCTTGCGTATCAATTATTCTTTGTAGATTATGTTCAGTGCGCTACAGCTCAAAGCCATCTTGCTAAAGATTCTTGACGAGCTCCCCGTCAGATACAGATACACAGATACCAACGGAAAGAAAACAGCACAATAATCTGGTGTAATAGCAGGTGGGGGGGGGGCGAGGGGATTAGTGGGAGGTACATATCGTTATTCGTGATAGCTATATATCAATGTTAAATTGCTGTAAAGTCGAAGCAGACGACAGCAAACATTTTCGTAATTCTTTTTCAACCAAGATATGCATATCCTGTATCCCAAGATAAACTTATAAACCAGAAATGTAATCGACTACAATGTAAAGTAAAGTTCCCCTTTTAGAACTAGTGGTCGATAGGGCAGATGATGTAAAGGTCATCTGTTACTAGATCTCACCTAAGGGTATCTTGGTATATATCGTTTTCTTAATTTTATTCTAAGTAAAGTTGCTTTCACAAATTTTAAAGGAAATGAAAATAAGGAAATTTACCATACCTTTTTTTAAACATCAATATTAGTACCCACAAGCTTTGTGTGCTGAATAATTACCAGGCTACACACTGTTCTTTAATTAGTCATAGACATAGTCTCTTAGTAAGCCATATCATACTTCACCGGTGAGCGATCAACATCTTCCTCACAGATATATGTACCTGAGAGAGATATAGACATGGTTCTTCAATGAGCCTATATCCATAGTCTCTCAATGAGCCATGACCATACAACTTAATTGAGACATAGTCTTTGTCCTATAGAGAACTATTGCAGTAGTCTAACAGTGAGCATTTAGAGACCTATAGTCACAGTCCATCAGAGAACTATAGCCACAGTTCATCAATGGTTCTTCGGAGAACTATAGCTACAGTCATCAGTGACCCCTCAGATAGCTATAGCTAGCCACGGTTCATCGGTGAGCCCTCAGAGAACTATAGCTACCGTCCACCAGTGAGCTTCAGAGTACTATAGCTACCGGCCACCAGTGAGCTTCAGAGAACTATAGCTACCGTCCATTGAGCTTCAGAGAACTATAGCTACCGTCCATTGAGCTTCAGAGAACTATAGCTACCATCCACCAGTGAGCTTCAGAGAACTATAGCTACCGTCCATTGAGCTTCAGAGAACTATAGCTGCCGTCCATCAGTGAGCTTCAGAGAACTATAGCTACCGTCCATCAGTAAGCTTCAGAGAACTATAGCTACCGTCCATCAGTGAGCTTCAGAGAACTATAGCTACCGTCCATTGAGCTTCAGAGAACTATAGCTGTCGTCCATCAGTGAGCTTCAGAGAACTATAGCTACCGTCCATCAGTGAGCCCTCAGAGAACTATAGCTACCATCCATCAGTGACCTTCAGAGAACTTTAGCTACCGTCCATCAGTGAGCTTCAGAGAACTATAGCTACCGTCCATCAGTGAGCTTCATAGAACTATAGCTACCGTCCATCAGTGAGCTTCAGAGAACTATAGCTAGCCACAGTCCATCAGTGAGCTCTTATAGAACTATAGCTACCGTCCATCAGTGAGCTTCAGAGAACTATAGCTACCGTCCATCAGTAGCTTCAGAGAACTATAGCTACCGTCCATCAGTGAGCTTCAGAGAAATATAGCTGCCGTCCATCAGTGAGCTTCAGAGAACTATAGCTACCGTCCATCAGTGAGCTTCAGAGAACTATAGCTACCGTCCATCAGTGAGCTTCAGAGAACTATAGCTAGCCACAGTCCATCAGTGAGCCCTCATAGAACTATAGCTACCGTCCATCAGTGAGCTTCAGAGAACTATAGCTACCGTCCATCAGTAGCTTCAGAGAACTATAGCTACCGTCCATCAGTGAGCTTCAGAGAAATATAGCTGCCGTCCATCAGTGAGCTTCAGAGAACTATAGCTACCGTCCATTGAGCTTCAGAGAACTATAGCTGTCGTCCATCAGTGAGCTTCAGAGAACTATAGCTACCGTCCATCAGTGAGCCCTCAGAGAACTATAGCTACAGTCCATCAGTGAGCCCTCAGATAGCTATAGCCAAAGTCTCTCAGTAAGCTCTAGCTATAGCCATAGTCCCTCAGCCATACGCATATTGCCTATTGCTTTAGCGAGTCACTAAGTCTAAAATTGGTTATTGTTGCCTAATAATTCATACTAATGGCCCCACACAAGCTCTATAGTTAATTTTAAAGAGTTTTAAAAAAAAAGAAAAATCATTTTAAAAGGGACTTCAATTTATTAGTGGACGCGTTCCCGCCTACTCACCCACGCGCCTCCCCCACCCCTCCGCCCCGCAAATCGGTCACACACAACTCACACCAACCCTCGTCCATTGCCAAAGCTGGGGCATAAAATAAGGCGGGAGAACTCGCAGCGTCGAAATAGGCTGCAGGACCAGAAGCAAGAGCAGTAACTCTGTCAACATTCCACTATTCAAAAGAGTAACTTAATTTTTTATTTTTCACGGCGTCAAGTTGTAAGCCAAAAATTAAAACGAAACCACAATCTCCAAGTGAAACAATAGATACTAATAGAGAAACGTAGAGGAAATAATATATACACAGCTAGTGAGCGCAGCGAATATTTATAAGGAATAAATAGCACAAGGCAACAACAATTTATCTACCATATACTTCAGGGGTCGACAACTATCACCTTTAAACTTCAGGAGGGAAGACAGCGGAAAAGCAGTTTCTGCAGTGAATTTAAATTTCAATTGCGTCAAATCATGAAAGGGACATTCTTTCTGTCTATCAGTGTAGCAGTGACCTGTCTGCTGTCGTTGGGTAAGTCTTTGTACTTCTGTTGATAGGTGTAGATCTTACGTTTACACTGCGCTTCTTTCCCAGGCTTCCAAGCGCGAATTCAAAACTGTTTATTTTAAACGGAGTGTGTCTCTTAGTCGCGCGTGCAACGTACATAATTGAAGGCTATTTATATAGGTTAGTAATCTTACAAAATGTCTTTCTAACATACACATTGTCTAGATTTCAGCTTACAAACGTCTAGTTTCTAACATACAAAATGTCTAGATTTCGGCTAACAAAATGTCTAGTTTCTAACTAATGATAAGCTTCTAACTAACAAAGTGATTATTTTCTGACTTAAAAAATGTAAAGTTTCTAACTTACAAATTTCAGATTACAAAATGTTTAGTTTCTGGCTTAAAAATGTTAAGACTAACTGCAAAATGGCTAGTTTCTAGCTTACAAAAGAAAAAAAAAATAGCCTAGTCCAGCATTACATCTAATGTCGACAAAAAAAAACAAAAACAAGTGCTTTTTAAAAGAAAAACCACAAAACAATTTGATTCTCTAACCAGTAAAAATCTTTCTCTTGTTTCTGTATGCATAAAAAAAGTTCAAAGTAACATTAACATTTTACTCTTAAAAATTCATTTTTGGAAACACATTTTTTTTTGGTTAAATTATCTCAGAAAGTCTCAGATTTCCGATCCATTTCATAGCCAACTAGTGATATTTCAAATGTCATGAAACGCAACATGTTCAAACTAATTACAGCTCCAGTCACGTGGCAACAGAATTAACACTGACTGTATTTTTTGACGACTGCACTAATTGTGAGCCTGAAAGTCGACATCTTCATAATAAAGTCAAGCTACTTACTCTCGTTTAAATTGTCTTTTAGCCTCGTTTTGAATTGTCTTTTAGCCTCGTTTACATTGTCTTTTAGCCTCGTTTTGAATTGTCTTTTAGCCTCGTTTAAATTGTCTTTTAGCCTCTTTTAAATTGTCATCGAATTGTAATGCTCTGAATCTTCAGCGTTCCCTACACCCAACACTTGTCCACGTTGACATTTCATTTTAACTCTTTCTTTGCTACATCAGCTGAAATGAATTCTATAATCTCAATATTTGTAATGGCATTTCGCGCCTTCCGGTAGTTTAAGTGTTAAACTTACTAACAAGCCAATCCAACACTTCTGAACCTTGGTTTACTTAATCCCGGGGGAGTGCTCATGAGTATTAGTTTATTGATGGACAATGCTTCTGATAAATAGTGATCTCTTATTAGGTACATCCATTCTTCCATGTTTCACGTGTAACAATTGTGTAGACCAGTATCGTTCTTATAGGGAAGGTGAAGCCTTATTTGCATATTTTCGACAATTTAACTTTTAATTATTTTTTTCCTCTTTGTCAATAATGCCCTTTCTCATTTCAATATTTCTGCAAGGAAGTGATGTCATAATAAATTGTAACATAAATCCGATAATTAGGTGCATTATTATGTTTATATTCTATAACAAAAGTATAGTGTTACGTGCTATTTGGGATGTATATCCAAATGTAGACTTTCGCCATTAAAGGAATAATTCACTTATAAATCATACGATAGGATTTTGAATTTGGTTATTTCTAAATCCATAAATGATATTTAAGACTCATTGTGCTAATACTAGATAAGTATATTTTTGTTCATCAAGTCCTAAGAATATCTATTGTATAAATAAAGAAATATAAGAAAAAATACTTATTTTTGTAGCGCAAAATCGAACATATCGAGTGGTTAGGTGGCTGTATCTCTCCGCTCTTAATTTCCGATCTATTTTTTTTTTAAATTTGTTTTTCTCTTTATGCATCACGGATTCAACCTAAGCGTCTTTTCTGTGTGGTATTTTACGGCTTCAACAAATGCGTTTTTTGAATACAAAGCTCCATCAGTAATCAATCTGATATCATTTATACACACAATTATCTGACATAATCTATTACAGATTTTAATGCGCGGCCATAGTCTATAAATAGCTAGCTTTTAGGTGCGCTGTACAAAATTAAATAACAAAAGGTTTGATAGGCTATGTCTTTTTTTTTTATTGAATCAAATAATGTTTAAATTATTTACAAAATATTTTATTATATTTTAAGTTTAATAATGTAGGTATTTTCTTTAAAATTATATTAAAAATGTTTTTCATATTTCAAAAGTGATATGATAATTTCTGTGCACTTTTTCCGCACTGCAGAATACAATTTTCTAATTGTTTCCCTTTAAAGCACAAAAGTATTTTAATATGGAGAAAATGTTAGATTTTTCACTTCTCTGATTTAATAACTTAATTAACCCTTTCGACACGTGAGGTAGTTTAGCCTCTAAACACTAGAATTGTAATTCCATTTTGTATGCACTCATTGTAAAAAAAAAACCTCAGCACTTTAAGGGTTAAAAACAAATGGGAAAAGAACTAGAGGAGATTTGATACGAAGATTAACTGCCTCGAATTAAGGTATTGTTAACATTATAGATTAATTCTTCCTTTATTTAAAGTTGGCAAACACTGAAGTTAAATTTTAGCATTCTTGGCTTTGTAGAGTTTATCGTGAATATCTCTAATATGACTTAGAAACATAGATTTCACTATTTAATTTGTCTTGATCTCTACAATAGGCCTTCTGAACAAAAGATTTATACTTTTTTAAAAAACAATTACCTCTGCGTTTTTGCCTTTATCTCCCGACAATATACTTGAACACACACACACACAAACACACACACTTTGGGCACTCACTCTCTGACATCTTGTAGAAATCTTTTTCTTCAACTTATTGGCAATAAGAAACCTCACAGGCTTACTTCAAGTTCGAAGTCTGACTTTCTTCAAAAGAAATGTCTTTATCTAAAATCTAAATAGAAACAAAACAACAAGTTTTAATCTGAAAAAAAATAATATTTTTCTTACAATAAAGTCGTTGTTTCCACACAGTCAACATACATACACATGAGAGCTATATCATGAGATTCGGGCATTGTTTAAAAAAAGGAATTAGTCTGAGGACTACTTCCGCGTGGTCAATTCTCTCCACGCTTCATTGACTGCACTGTAATGGCTGTAATGAAGTCAATGCGGGGGCCTCAAACTGAGTCTTCCATTGAACCGCTCAAACTCACGTGTCAAAGACTTGAATCATGTCCTCTTAAAGTCTCCCATCAAAATGACTGACACACGGGGATGGCGTTTAAAAAAAAAAAAGTCTAATCTTATAAACAGTCTGATCTTTCCAATGGTATTTTTACTGACATCAACACAGATCAAATGTGTACAATTGTCAATATTGTTTCGTGCTTTTTACATTTTTTTTGTTTCGTTATGTTTGTATTGCATGTTTTTAAGTTGAACTTTATATATTTTTGATTTATTTTTTTCTATTTCATTAAAAACCCGCGATATTTCATTTACCTCAATACGTCCATTTTGGCGGGATATGTTGCGCGGGTGCTGTTGCTGGTATCTTGCCGGAAGTGACGTAAAAATTTTACCTGAATGTAGATTTAACTCCAAAGACCTACCTTTGAGGCGCCTTCTTTTCGAATTTGTATGTACCATATTATTTTATCTGACTGATAGACATATGCAATAAATACTGAAAAGTTGTTACATTTAATTGGGTATATATATTTTGAATAGGGACCGCCCATCGACAGTGGTCATTGATTGATGATAATGTCTCCCAGATGTAGATCTACAACGAAGCTATCCCCTTGTGGTGGTCAGTGAGTAACGAACACATCGCGACATAGCCAACACATTGATATAATGCTCTACGAGTTAACTGACCTAGGTCTAGTCACAAGCCAAATGTAATATGAACGCACTAATCTGAGGAGGCGCGATGGCTGACCGGTAATGCGATTGGCCTCCGACCAGGGGTTCAAATCCTCATAAAGACTGGGGATTTTTAATTTCGGGATCTTTGGACGTCTCTGAGTCCACCCAGCTCTAATGGGTACACGACATTAGTCGGGGAAAAGTAAAGGCGGTTGGTCGTTGTGCTGGCCACATAACACCTCGTTAACCATAAACCAAAGAAACAGATGACCTTTATGTTATCTGGCCTATAGACCACAAGGTCTGAAAGAGGAACTTTACTTTTTTTTAAACATATTAACGCACTGACTTAGGTCTAATCCCTAGTCAAAGGCATAACAAGGTAACGCACTGACCTAGACCTAGTCTTTAGCCAAACGCATTAGAAGTTAACTCACTGACCTAGGTCTAGTCCAAAGCAATATGTATTACAAGTTGGTGCAATGACGTTTGTTTTTCTCCGAGTAAAAAAAAAATCCCTTTCTTTCAAACCATGGATTGAAACCTTGAACAGTGGTTAACTAGCATTATCCTTTGACCACCACTAACTTTCTGCACAAGTTTGGCACCGAATAACAAAAAATAAAAAGATCTAAATCTGGGTAATCGGTTGAATGCTCGAGGCGGTACGCCAGTAGTAGCTGGCCCTAATTATAATCATCTTACGCTCAATATTGAACAGTCAACACTTACACACACACACACACACACTCGGCACACATACACACAGAGTCGACACAAACTCACACTCAGTCGACACACACATTAAGTTCGATCATCGTTTGACTGGCCATTAGCTCCAGTCGTTAAAAAAAACCCCCATTGATTATTGGTAAATAAGTTAGTTGAAAAAAGAAAAGAAAAAAAAAACGAAACAATACCTTTAGGCTTCTGTTTTTGTTTCGTCGCAAGGGAATGAGGATAAAAAGTGTAAACTGAATGAGCAGAAGTGAACTCTAGCAGCAGACGTCGCAACGTCCGCTGGGAAAGCAGAAACTTGTAACTTTAGTGGAGACAGTGAATGATAATCCGAAAGACATATGAAACCATTCATAAACCATAATATTAAGTTTAATCGGTAAGATTTTATGACTTTATATCGCCCCCACCCCATTTCTCCACATCACGCTCTATTCTTTTTCTATCTTAATGTATTTTATTGTTTCTACTACATAGCCCGGAACTTAAAAATCGAAAAAAAAAAGAAAGAGGAGATTATTCTGCTATTAATGTGTGGTGACCTACCCGCGATATAAATATATTTGATTCCTGTATTCTTATTTTAAAAAAGCACACTATATGGAATGTATAGTTGCATATATATATATATATATATATATGTTGTTGATTATGTATCATCATCATCATCATCATCGATCATCATCATCATCATCATTATCATCATCATCCTCATCATCGTGGTCGTCATCGTCATCATCATAAGTCCCTTGACTTTGATCGTTGGGTTGCTGTAACTATTTTCGTAACCAAATCCTTCCACTTTTATATCAGAATTTTAAATAGTGACCAACTTCTAGGCTAGACTTTTTGCTAAAACATATCATTATATTTAGAACACAGTGTCATACTGACCTTGTGGACATTCGGGCACGTGCCAGGTGGACCGGAATCCAACGGGCCGGTACATTGGATTATAAGTACATATCTTCTTCTTCTTCTTCTTATATAATACAGACGTTACTTCAAAAAAAGAAGATGATTACGTCCTACGCGTCATGCATTTAGTCATGCATATCAATGGTTACGCATCATTTAGAATACAATTTGATTGCCGAATTGAATGCGAGGGCCAATTTCAACACCGAGTCCGCCCCATTAATATTTCACTAGATATTCTAATATAAAAGATAATGATGTCTTATACCTCGCCCCTTAGAATTACGCTTTCTTTTACGCTAACTCTAGAAAGAAATTAACAACTACATTTTAAAAATAAATGGTTTATGGAAGATAAATATTCATAGGTTCCATGGACATAGGAGATTTTCCTACAAGGAGGCAGTTAAAAAATAGCAATCTTTTTGGTGTATCCGGTGTACAGAAGACGGAAATATTGATTAGCGAAGAAGTGGTTCAACAATTATTATTTTTTTTTGCACTTTTCATCACTGTAGAATCAAAATTTCCAATCTCTTACGTTTGTAGTACCAAGATTTTTTATTTTTTTTAAATATACATTTTTTAGTTGGCAACAGTGGTCCTCAATATGGCGTCCACTCTCGATAACGCACAACGATATGATATGCTTAGAAATATCCTCATACATATCAATTTTGTTAATCGATGGGCTCCGATAACGTGTGCTCCGGCCCAGCTATCCGACCGATTCAGCGATGTGTTCTTCATTTGTCTGTTTCCCAGTTTCCTGGTCATTCCGCCCTCCCCCCCCCCCCCACCCTTCACCCCCGTGGCCCCCGTCCTCTCCGAGATGAACAAGTCTGGAACATCGTAGTTTAGGGGGCGCTAGGGCGTCTTGTACACGGATTCTGTTTTACCCGCGGACATCTTTTAAGCGTTGACGTATGACTGATGGCTACGTCACACGTTGGTTTCCCCCCCTCCCCCTCTCCCCCCCCTCCCTTTGGGCCCACAGTTTTATGTAAAGGTAAAAGGGTGAGCCGATGTGAGTGAGTGAGGAGGGATCCCGTGTGTGTGTGTGTCTGTGTGTGTGTCTGTGTGTGTGTCTGTGTGTGTGTGTCTGTGTGTGTATACAACTTCAATAACTTTTTTTCCCCCCTCTTTATGTTAGTCTATATGTCATAATGATTGAAATCTTTTCGGATATATTACTCCAAACCAGTTCCAGATTTAAGAATGTCGAGGCCTCGGGGCAGTATTTTTGTGGAGGTCCCTGTAATTTTGTAAATAAAAATCCACTTATGAATAAAAATACTTATATCTAGAAGTATGCACTATTTGACAAGAAAGAAATAGAGTTCATGTACTTATAATTTCTCTTTCCTTTTTGAATTTTTTTTTTTAAATATGCATACTTAAGTTAAACTCTGTGACCCGTCGAAATTCGGATATATTTTATCTTGTTTGTGGTAGCCCTTTCTTGAGTTGATCTCCGGGGCTGTAGCTACACCTGCCTCTCCCTTAAATTCAGCCCTGCTCCGAACTGTTTGGGTAACGTTCGTTCCTTTGGACACACCAGCTGCAATAAGTGTGTGTGTGTGTGGGGGGGGGTTTGGGGGAAGCACACCTTTCCGACCATAACTAATGTCCAGGCTTTCTTCTTATTTCTTTAAGAGGATTCTTAGTGGCTGGGAGACTGAATTAGTCCATCAGTAAGCTACATTGACACTCTTTTGTGACGTTATTTTACATTCAGTCCTCCAATAAGCTCTTATTGATTCCACCTTACCTACTCGTTGAAGCTCGCAGTTATTTTGACAGCGCTAACGCCCCACGTAAAATGTGTGGTTATTTCGAAGGTTCGGGCCTAATGCATACGCACATAATACATTATAATGAGCCTAAAATAATGAATATTTAAGTAATATTATGCATTGAGACGACACGTGACTTTGTTTCTCTTTCAGACTTCTAATTAATGCGGAATATAAAGGTGAACTTTTTTTATTTTATACCACTATAACGCCATTACGATTTCCTATTCCCCAATTAATATCAGTTTGGTTGACGCCTATGGTAGTAAGTGTATGTGTTTTGGGTGGCTGGTAGTGCAGTGTGTGTGCCTGTGTATGAAATGACCAGTGGACCTTGAGTGTACATGGTTGAGTGAACAGCAGTGTGTCAGGACTGTGTGTAAAAGGAGGTCAGTTTTAGAGAACAAGTGGCTGGAGTAAAGAACATAAAGAGAGACTAAAAAAAAATCATTGTGTTTAGTGAAGCTCGTGTTGTTGTAGTGTGTCGTCAAGCCATAAGAATCACCAAGCTCTAAATCCAACTCTTCATAGAGATTCGAACTCGTAAACACTCGTCGAGCTTAATTATCACACGGCCACAACGCCACATTTTCTTATATAAAAAGTAAAAGTAATGTTTCCATTTCAGACGTTGTGCTCTATAGGGCTGATGATGTTAAGGTCATCTGTTTTTCTTTGACCAGCGGTTAACGAGCAGGGTGTCATGTGGCCAGCACAAAGACCAATCGCCTTTACTATCCCCAACTAAAGTCAGGTAGCCATTAGAGTGGGTGGATTCAGGGGCGGCCCTAAGAATTCCCGAAATGCAAAATCCCAGTCTTTTCCAAGATTCGCACCCAGGACTCCAGATTCGGAAGCCAAGCGCTTAACCACTCAGCCCCACGTCCCCACATTATATTATACAACGCAATCGTAATGAACGCCCTTTTGGTTTTACCAGTGCACCAACGTGCACCACTCAAGCTCAGAACGATAAGTACAAAGGTTGGGTGCATTATTTCTGACTAAAACGAACAATAACTCACTTACAGTAAACAGCTATGTAAATACTATCACACATCAAGTCCTATACTATCATAGTGTTTACTAATACTACCAAGAATGCACTACAAGATAACATCTTATTGATTGAGTCAGGCAGTATGTAGACTATTGCAGACTAGTGACTCTGTCTGACTTGGTTAACTTCACACCCTTAGCGCCCCGTCCGCCCCGAGGGGCTGCCGTTGAGCTCCTGACATTGCTATAGGTCACGTAAATGCCTAACATGCAAAATACCAGCTCCAGTATCGCTCTCCGAAAATACAAATATTTACTTTATATTTAGCTTTGCATTGCACTTCTCTCCCATCTTCTGATCCAAAAAGGCTGTTGCAACGTTGGAACACACCCCCCCAGTGACCAACTGACTAGTTCTATGTCTATTCCGCCATTCTCAGCTGATTTAGCTCCCCATGTTTGTTTTTCTGGCGCGTGTAATGTATTTCGCGTAATAAAGGAATTCTCTCTGGCATGGGTTTAGCCGTACCAGAAGGCCTGAACACTGACCTGCAACGTCACAACCTATGGGCCGTTGCCTAGTCACAGGTCTGTACAACCTCTTTTTCTTTAAATCTCACTCTCTTTCTCTCTCTCATTCTTTCTCTCTTTCTCTTTCTCTCTCTCATTCTTTCTCTCTCTCTTTTTCTTTCTCTCTCTCATTCTTTCTCTCTCTCATTCTTTCTCTCTCTCATTCTTTCTCTCTCTCATTATTTCTCTCTCTCATTCTTTCTCTTTCTCTCTTTTTTTCTTTCTCTCTTTTTCTTCTCTCTCAGTCTCTCTCTTTGTTCCTTTGTCTTTCTTTCTATCTCTCTATTTCTCTCTCTCTCTCTTTGTCTCCCTCGCTCTCTCCTTCCTCTCTGGCTGGCTATATCTATTTCATGGAAGAGTTGACACACAAAGAATTCTCCAGAACTCTAGATCTATGTCTAACGGAAATGCTTGGAATAAAAACATGCTTCAGGTCTGGTGTTGCGGAAGATTTATGGAAGTGACCACGTCTGTAGATAGAAGGAAATATACTGCTGAATGTGTAGCGTCGTGATTTCAATCAAGTGTCGTCTATCTATGGTAAGTGAGCATGAGAGAAAGAAGGAGATAATTACTAGAAAGAAGACAAAAATATGTTGAAATTATTTCTGAGAGTTTGTCCAAGAAGGGAGAGAGAGAAAGAGAGAGAGAGAGAGAAAGAAAAACGGCAAACGAGCAAGAGAATGAAAGAGAAAATAGAAAATGTGAAAGAGAATGTGAGAGAGAGAGAACAAGAAAGAGAGATGACAAGAAAAGAGAGAGAGAGAACAAGAAAGAGAGATGACAAGAAAAGAGAGAGAGAACAAGAAAGAGAGATGAAAAGAAAAGAGAGAAAGAGAACAAGAAAGAGAGATGACAAGAAAAGAGAGAGAGAGAACAAGAAAGATAGATGAAAAGAAAAGAGAGAAAGAGAACAAGAAAGAGAGATGACAAGAAAAGAGAGAGAGAGAACAAGAAAGAGAGATGACAAGAGAGAGAGAGAGAACAAGAAAGAGAGATGAAAAGAAAAGAGAGAAAGAGAACAAGAAAGAGAGATGACAAGAAAAGAGAGAGAGAGAACAAGAAAGAGAGATGACAAGAGAGAGAGAACAAGAAAGAGAGATGACAAGAAAAGAGAGAGAGAGAACAAGAAAGAGAGATGACAAGAAAAGAGAGAGAGAGAACAAGAAAGAGAGATGACAAGAGAGAGAGAACAAGAAAGAGAGATGACAAGAAAAGAGAGAGAGAACAAGAAAGAGAGAGGACAAGAAAAGAGAGAGAACAAGAAAGAGAGATGACAAGAAAAGAGAGAGAGAACAAGAAAGAGAGATGAAAAGAAAAAAGAGAGAGAACAAGAAAGAGAGATGACAAGAAAAGAGAGAGAGAACAAGAAAGAGAGATGACAAGAAAAGAGAGAGAGAACAAGAAAGAGAGATGAAAAGAAAAGAGAGAGAGAACAAGAAAGAGAGATGAAAAGAAAAGAGAGAGAGAGAACAAGAAAGAGAGATGAAAAGAAAAGAGAGAGAGAGAGAACAAGAAAGAGAGATGAAAAGAAAAGAGAGAGAGAGAACAAGAAAGAGAGATGAAAAGAAAAAAGAGAGAGAACAAGAAAGAGAGATGAATAGAAAAGAGAGAGAGAGAGAGAAAGAAAAATAATAGATTGATAATGATATATCTATGTAAGGAAAGAAAGAGAGTTATTAGAGAGACATTGAAAGAGAGAAGTAGAGAACTGGACAGAAAGAGAGATAGATAGATAGATAGATAGATAGATAGATAGATAGATAGATAGATAGATAGGAGAGAGAGACAGATAAAGATAGAGAGATTCATCACTATCCTTATGTCCTAAATGACAGGCGTAACACAATCCCATCAATGAGAATGTTTTATTTCTCCAGACCGTGATTCCAACATTTCTAAACTCCAGCAAGGCGACGTACTGTTCTTTAACTCCTCATCTATATAAACATATCTGGAAGGCTCCATCAAGAATTTAATTAAAAGATAAACATTCGTCATTAAGATTTATGCCAGGAAATTTTTCCTCAATATTTAGGTTCATTATAAAAAAACAATCAACAAAAAACAAACGGAACAAATTGAACAAAGATCAATATTTAAAAATATAGACTGTTTGAAACATAGACTATGTAAGGGAACTCTAGGGTTGAGTCCTTTACTACATACATATGGCTCGATAATCTAGGGTATGATTCCCACATGCAGACCTTAACGTGTGTAAATATTACAAAGTATCACTAAACGAAGGAGTATAAAATGAGTATTTATTTACAGCCAACAGCAAGTACACATATAATTTGAATGCGTAAATCATCAATACTGGAATACTAAAATGTGCCCAACTAACAAACTACAGGGCGCTTAGACTAGATTCATTGAACAAAAGGCTATCAATGCCATACATAATATTACTCACAAATAATCAGTTCTCATACACAACAATGAATAGAAATATAAGTTATATTATCTCCTTACGCTAGGCATAAAACTGGTAAACAAAACACAAGCACCCTACTCAGACCAGGTCAGCTCTCCAACTGCTAAACTGACCTCTAGAACCCTAATTGTCCCCCCTTGAAAATCCCGTGATAAAAACAATTCACACACCAACCAACAAATAAACAAAACACACACACAATCTCACATCTTACACACCCCCGCTCTTGACAGACTATTTAAAACATAGACTATTCAAAACATAGACTCTTTGAAACATAGACTATTTAAAACATAGACTATTTAAAACATAGACTCTTTGAAACATAGACTATTTTAAACATAGACTCTTTGAAACATAGACTATTTAAAGCATAGACTCTTTGAAACATTAGATAAATTAAAGCATAGACTCTTTGAAACATTAGATAAATTAAAACATAGACTCTTTGAAACATTAGATAAATTAAAACATAGACTCTTTGAAACATTAGATAAATTAAAACATAGACTCTTTGAAACATTAGATAAATTAAAGCATAGACTCTTTGAAACATTAGATAAATTAAAACATAGACTCTTTGAAACATTAGATAAATTAAAACATAGACTCTTTGAAACATTAGATAAATTAAAACATAGACTCTTTGAAACATTAGATAAATTAAAACATAGACTCTTTGAAACATTAGATAAATTAAAACATAGACTCTTTGAAACATTAGATAAATTAAAACATAGACTCTTTGAAACATTAGATAAATTAAAACATAGACTCTTTGAAACATTAGATAAATTAAAACATAGACTCTTTGAAACATTAGATAAATTAAAGCATAGACTCTTTGAAACATTAGATAAATTAAAACATAGACTCTTTGAAACATAAGATAAATTAAAACATAGACTCTTTGAAACATTAGATAAATTAAAACATAGACTCTTTGAAACATTAGATAAATTAAAACATAGACTCTTTGAAACATTAGATAAATTAAAACATAGACTCTTTGAAACATTAGATAAATTAAAGCATAGACGCTTTGAAACATTAGATAAATTAAAACATAGACTCTTTGAAACATTAGATAAATTAAAACATAGACTCTTTGAAACATTAGATAAATTAAAACATAGACTCTTTGAAACATTAGATAAATTAAAACATAGACTCTTTGAAACATTAGATAAATTAAAACATAGACTCTATGAAACATTAGATAAATTAAAACATAGACTCTATGAAACATAGACTGATTAATAGGCGGAAAGGGTTCAAATACGGGACCATTGAAATGAGATTCAAAAAATATGTTGGTTTTTGCCTCTCCTTACACATAGATCTTAACATTTATAAAAATAGTCTTCAGGCTTTTCGTGTTGATCCGCCACCTCCATAGTCTATACAGCTGATATTGTATACAGCGATGTGCGTGACTAACACTGACACACAGGGGCCACCTATGATTTTTTTTCTATCATTATTTCAATTTGTTTTTTTTATGGCAATATTTGACACCCCCCCCCCTTCAATTAAAAAGTTTGTGATATAACAATAATTACGTAACCAAATTTTGAGTCCCAAATCAAATGGAAAAAAAATATATTTCTTTTTTACAGAAACAATATGCTTGAAAACTAACATACATCGAAAACTTGGATATGTATCATGCTTTTTTAGAGACATAATATATTATACATATTTTTTTCCATAACGTATCGCGCCAAAAAGGCTGCGTCAAAACGTTTCACGCCAAAGTGGCTGCGTCAAAACGTCTCGCGCCAAAACGGCGGCGTCAAAATGTTGTGCTTCGACGCAAAGTTCTTTTACCGTACATTTTGATTTTCTTTTTAGGTTTGTATAACGATTTTATATAACGGTTTGAAACACGCTAGTCGAACCGAGATGTGTTGACATTTTAAAATATTGTTTCGTTCAAAATTATGTCCACTCTTTGTTTGACCACAAATAGAACTCATTCTGATCCAAAGCTTCTAAAAATAGACTTTCCTTTTTTTTTAGTCATGACGGCAGTGGAGATTAATTTGAAGAATTTTAGGTTGATGTCACTTTCAATGTTGATGGTCATGTCAAAACGTTTGACACTGACAAGTGGCGTTAGAGACGTATTCTGAGATGCTGAAAGAGAGAGAGAGAGTGAGAGAGAGAGGGGGGGGGAAACCTAGAGAAAAAGATAAAATTTAGATATAGTACAAAGATTATTCAAATAGCAAGAGATAATATATGCTACACATCTAAATAAAAAGCAGAGATAATAGAAAAGAAAATATATATGAATAGTTACGAAAGCGAGAATAAAACATGAAATTGTAAATATATGTCTCTTATTCTTTTACGGAGCGATTGATGATTATAGCAAAGAGTTCCGCCCGAATCGTACGGTGCTAAATATGAAGCGACAGAATAATGGCCGGTCATGCACTGTGTTATAATAGCTTGTTCCGAATAGTCATAGGATCAACCTATTCTCAAACAGATTTCTTGAATCAGCCTATTCTCAAACAGAGTCGGGTCAACACCATAGATTCTATTATTGACTGCACGGAGAGGTACACTAAACGATTCACATCGTCATTTGGATGGCAAGGCTCGTGTAATAGCTCCGAGTGGGCGCTTGATCCTAATTCAGGATAGAACAAATGGCTTGACGGCAGCGCTGGGGGTACAATAGGGGCCCCTGGGACACTCCCCGTTACCCCCGTCTCTCCAAATAATTAAAACACCGTGTAACAGGGTGATAGTCAGGAAGCGCGGCCAGACTATTGTGTATCTACTGCCAATTGTCTCTTCTCGATTTTCCCGATAATTTCTGCTTTGGTTTGCTATTACGAAGATGGTAGTTCTCATATTAACCACTATGTCTTGCACAAAGCTGATATTATTTTACATATAGATCTAAAAAACATATAGGGAGTTAGCTTAATATGTCTTTGGCCAAAGTTGAGTAAAATTTTTAAATTATCAAGCTTATCAGCTTTTACCATCACCTATCCTTTAGTCTGTTCGACCCGTTAGGGCACCTTTAGGATATGTTCCTTCGTTTTAGGCGATAACTTTTCTCGTTTCCAATACTGATTTCTCTTGTACAGTCATGTTCGATATCGGTCATTATATGCGTCATTGTTTGCTTTGTTATTTACTTGTTCATTTTGTGGCATTCATTTATTTATCATATGTTGCTGAAGTTGGTCCGCGCTGTGCCTAATGCAGATAAACCACTCGGATGTAACACACAAATAACGAAATCCAGTAACACAGGCGAAAAGGCCAACAGTAGAAGTTAGTCGACGCTGATAGCGAATGTCGAACAAGACGTTTAATAATAACTTAGGGAATCGTCAAACGTCATCAAGCTAAATCTCTGCGTACATAAAAAGCTCCTTTTCCCTAAAGCCGTAAAGAAGAGTCTGTTTACGTCAGGGGATATTTCGCTATTCTTTTTCAAAACCTAGTCTAGTTTTTTACTAGTCGCGTCATAAGTCAAAACTTCCACTAGTTACGAAGCAAATAACTAATTTCTAAACGTGACATAACAAAGTCTTGTCCATGCGCAACACCAAGTCAGCTAACTCTTCCTCTGTTTCTACCAGACCAATCTAGTTATCCGTAAAGCGCAAGTTTGTAATTCTTCTTCCGCTAAAGGTTACAGTACCTTCGTAGCTCTTAATATCATCTACTGCTATCCTTTCAAGGAAGATATTTAAAGCTTTTTACCCCTTAGAAAGACGTTGTGTCGATTCGGTTCGTTTCAAATCTCTAGTATCGACTATCAGAGGCATGAGGAAAAAAGAAATGGAAATATCTGTACGACCAAGCAGCTACTCCTCTCTAAATTGTTCAGCTAATGGAAATTCTAAAGTTTCAAACAAGAAAGGTTGACCAATTCGAGGCTCTACACATGGGGCTAATTTTTTGTTAGCTGTCCAATTTTTTTTTTTTGGGGGGGGGGGGGGGGCTGGGGAATCTTAAGCGGTAAGAACTATGGTGCTAAGACAAGCGAAATGCGTCACAAGTAATTGTGTCAACCAAGTTTCATTGAACTAGTTGTCGGATGTTCGATTTGTCGCACGCCACATCTGATACAATGTTATTTCCCTTGAAAATCTTCGTTTATTATATATCCTTTCGGAATTATGTCTGGTTCGTATTTATTTACATAGAAGCCATTCACTAATGTCGAAAATTTGTAAATAATCATTTATTGGTGAACTATTTCTCAGGAGTTATCTAATTTTGTTTATACAAGACATTTTTATTTTGTAATGATTTATTTACTTAGGTTATATTATTGGACCAGCCAATGTAAGCGTGACATCTTGAGATGTTGCAGACGTCTGACTTACTTTTTATTTAGAGAGTATAAAATCTTTTTTTTTTTTTTTTAGGGAGTATACAATTGCCAACTTTAAAATGTTTTCTGAAAGATTGTTCGAAATTGTTTAAAGGTCAGAACGTCATTGGTTTTGTGTTCTGTAAAAAAAGGGTTTTGCTGATAACACAAGAATATTTTAAGAACACATGTCAATTAATAATGTGGCGGAGACAACCTTGAACTTTGTCAACACAAAATGGCAAAACTGGAATTTCCGGAAGCTTGACAGTGAGAAGTGGCGTAAATGTATTCCATTGTGGAACAAGAGAAATGAATGAGAGCAAGAAAGAGGAAGAAGAAGAAGAGAGAGAGAGAGAGAGAGAGAGAGAGCGGGTAAAAGAGAAATAGAAAGAAAAAAAGATAGAGGAAAGAGACAGGAAAAAGAGAGAGATAGAGAAAAGAGAGAGACAAAATGATAAGGAGGGACAAAAATAGTAATAGAAAGAGAGAGGGAGAAATAGTGAGATAAAGAGAGAGAGATGATGAGAGAAAAAAAAGATAGAAAGAGAAATTATGTTGACAGGAGGGACGTAGACAAACTTTGTTGAAGATATGGTTCTTGAACACTTGATTTTGAATCCAATGTCACTTCTGCTGGGTATCTAGCTTAACCAAATGTGAAGCATATCTAAGAAAAATAAAATGTCCATCGTACCAACCTAAACAAAGTGGCCATTGTATAAGTCTAAACAAAATGGCCATCATATCAACCTAAACAAAATATCCATCGCATCAACCTAAAAAAAATGGCCATCGTATCAACCTAAACAAAATGACCATCGTATCAACCTAAATAAAATATCCATCATATCAACTTAAACAAAATGGCCATCGTATCAACCTAAACAAAATGGCCATCGTATCAACCTAAACAAAATAGCCATAGTATCAACCTAAACAAAATGGCCATCGTATCAACCTAAAAAAATATCCATCGTATCAGCCTAAACAAAATATCCATCGTATCAACCTAAACAAAACGGCCATCGTATCAACCTAAACAAAACGGCCATCGTATCAACCTAACACAAAACGAGAACAAAATGTTTTTAACACATTTTTTTAGAAAGAGCAATGTCACGTCATGCTTTATGGTCACGAAGTTTGAGACTTTGAGTCCTATAGCTAAAAGTATATCTGACATTTTGACTTGACAACACACACGTAGAAGGCCCGTTTATCTTACACCCATACACCAACACTACCCGCACACACACGCGCCCAATCTACGGACACATCTTCAAATAGACACATTTTAAATTTATAATATGGTCAAGTAAATGAACCAAAGAATGGTGACTGAAAGAGACCATAGAAAATCTTAGTGTGAAGCTTTAGAATAGTGTTGATCTAGCCGTTGCAGGGGCGAACCTTAAAAGGGGGAAAAATACAATCCAGCTGAACTATAGTCCCTTCCTCGTCTATTTGATCATCTACGCCGTATCAACCCCCCCATTTGGTTAGACAATATTATTGTTCATAATGCATTTTAACTCTTTCTCTCCGTAATTATTTTTCCACGTTTCGAAGGAATTCTTCATTTCGCTCATTACTATTTCACTCTCCTGTTATGATAAGCTTCAAAAGTTTTGTTGTTTGTTATAATAAAATGTTGTATTTGGTGAAGAAGTACAGGGAAGTAAAGGCTCTTTTTTTATATAATACAAAGTCAAGTTTATAAAATTAAACATTAATGTATTTTGATGAGGTCAAAAATCAACGATGGTATCGTCGATTAGGAGAGAAAGACTTAATGGGGATATTAATATATGGATGCAAATCCATAAATAACAAGCGCTCTGGTGTATCCGCCATACAGAATACTGAAGTTTTGACATGTGAAATATTTAAATAAAATGTGATAATTTGTGTACATTTATTACCTTTACATCATCTGCTCTATAGACTACAAAGTCTTAAAGGGGAAATGTACTTTTTTCCCCCTTTACTTTCACCACCGTAGAATCAAGTTCTATTGTTCTATTTTTATATTCTAGTTGGCAACAATGATCTTTCAATATGGCGTCCTTGAAATGATGCATTTAGTCTATTGATTTCCCAATCTGTCCCAATACTCCTCTTGTAATGTTCTTTTCATTTTCTTGCGATTTTCTTATAGGTACATTATACCACCACCCCCTTTCTTCATATCGCTTTTTCTCTCTCTTATTGAATGCTATTGCTTAAACAACGCCAATAAGATTTTGAAAAATGAAAGCAAAAAGAAAACTCTTCCAATGATCTTTTAGAGAGAAACTCTTCATTACCTCCCTTTGAGTATTAAGCCACATGCTGGCTCCTTCAGTCGTAGAACGACTAATGGTTCATCTCGAACACTTTTTTTATGTGACTGTGTAGTCCTATTTTAAAGAGACACTCCCGTCCACTCATATCGTAGGTTAAGGTGGAGATCTTTAACACTACACAAAAATGTCGTGAAAAACCCCAGTATAGATCAATGGAAAAACTTCAAAAAATCTGAAACAACCCGTTGTATTGAAGTTAAGTTGTTATTTTCAACCCTAACCTATATGTTAATGTTTAGATCTAGATCTTTTAGTCCGAGTAATTGAACATTGAAAATTAGAGCACTCTCGTCTCATAATTATTATTTTGTAATTTTGTAGAGACATAATCTAGATCTAGAAAGACTTGAGTTGGTCTAGGATTTACGAGACGTTATCTCAATGGAAACTAACTGAAATTGCTTTATATCATAGATTTGCGTAAATATATAATATTGTGATTAATATTAATTATTGACTACTCTTTTTTAAATCCGCTTTATTTCTAAACTTTGAAAACTAAAGATCTTTACTTTTCAAAGACAAAAAAGCTAAATTATCAAAGACTCATGGCGACTTCCCTTACAGCTTAAAAAAAAAGAGAGTTACTTGCATAACAATCTATATATATATATATATATAGGTCTGTGATCTGACCATTATTGAATAAGAATGTGTTTCCGTTTTTCAGTCTAGGTACAATATATATAGGTCTGTGTATTAAGTTTTTCTTTCTACATAAGTTTACTTTCGAAATAAAACACACCAATATATATGACAAAATAGGAATATTCTGTTAGGAACATTAACCCATGTATTGCCATATCTCAGTAAAGGGACATAAATGTACTCCCTCGCTGGCCCCCGCCCGGGGCCAGCCTCGATCCAGGGAGCCATTAATTAGGCCCTGGCGGTGGTCAAGTTGTCATAAACTTGTCGAAACTGGTCACGTGACTACGTGGCCCCTGTCCTTCATTTGAAACGTGTCATCGGTGGACGTGAATCAGGACGCAAGTCAAAACGAGGCTGAACACAAGGAGATCTCAATGCGCTGACTCTACATCCTGTTGGACAATCAAGACAGATCAATAGCAGTTATACTACTAAAACCATCAACGCAGTAGATAGAATGGAAAGACAATACACTATTTGTAAAATGTTTTACTTATTTCGGATGTTCCTTCAGAGTTGGAGATAATTACTTCCTAGTCCAAACCTCCCGCAGGACGACGGGGGATGGGAGCAGGCAGGGTTTGAACCCGGGACTATCGATAAGTCCAAACGACGGTCCAGCGCGCAAACCGCACGACCAGGCAGCCATCCAACAGCTATACAACGGCTAAACCGATTTACTCTTGTAAAGGTTATTGTGTTCTTTTGAGAATGGCTGCCTGGTCGAGTGGTATGCGCTCTAGGTTGTCGTCTGGATGGTCTGATTACCATTGTACAATCTGCAGTCGCCTTTTTAAAACTAAAGAATTACTTTGATTATAACTTAATAAAAAAAGAAGAAATAGTTACCTGTTAAAGGTAAATTATTAATGCGAATCTTTTTGTTTCGTTATTTCGACAGTTCTAGTTCGATGTTTCTATCTTGCTTGTTGTCAGGATATCTCTCTGATAACTCAGCTCATTCATACAAACTGTCATATTGTAGCCAGCGTCCGGGGCGCCCCCAAACTCCCGCCAGTACCATTCATCAACCAAACTACTTAAACACTTTCACTATGTAATAGGTGACTCACGCGCCCGCCCCTTGCGCCCTACTCCCCATGCGCCAATTTCGACCCTTTTCAGACCCCGTAATTGCTTTTATAATAGTGCTATAACTTGGAGGCAAAATTCAGTCTGAAAAATGTTAGAATGCTTGGCTATTCCATAGGTCAGTGATGGTGAAGAGAAAGGGAAACTTCTTTCATAAAAGATTAACCCCCAACCTATAAAAAATCCTCATTTAATTATCTTATCTTATCTTTTTATATAATACAGACGTTACTTCAAAAAAGAAGATGATTACGTCCTACGCGTCATGCATTTAGTCATGCATGTTAACCAATGACTTAAATTCTGCCAAGTCAATGGTTTTCCTGGCTAGCTCAGGCAACCCATTCCATGCTCTAATAGCACTAGGGAAGAAGGAGTATTTGTACAAATTTGTCCTAGCATATGGGACGAGGAATGTAATACACACCCAAAAATATTAAGGAGTAGTGTATTTATGTTTATTTCTCACCTTATGTTTTAATCTAGTACTTATGTTACGTGTTCGAACCCTTGCCTCTTCGTTTAGGTGTTGAAGAACTCAGAACGTGTTTAGCCAGCTCCTCTGTGTGTGATATGGGAGGCACATCGCTGAGTGAGCCTTACGATAACCCTAGTTAGCCCAGCATTACCACTACATCGGCCGTAACTTTAGATCTTAAAAAAAGCAAAACGTTTAAAACCTGTTATGACTTTAACATTCAGTTGACTTTGTGCTACCCAGGCACCGATTCTCACATGTGACAACCCATACTATAATAGATGGAAAGTCTTGTACTTACAGTACTATAAGCGACTTATGTCACGTGTCTTTACGTTATATTCTCCTTCTCTTTTATTCTTCTCTCTCTCTCTCTCTTCTCTCTTGCTCTCTCTTCTCTATTGAATGATCTCTCACTGCTTTCTGGTTCTCTCTCTTCTCTATTGAATGAATTCTCACTGCTTTCTGGTTCTCTCTCTTCTCTATTGAATGATCTCTCTCTGCTTTCTGGTTCTCTCTCTTCTCTATTGAATGATCTCTCACTGCTTTCTGGTTCTCTCTCTCTCTCTCTTATTTTCTCTCTGTTCTCTTATTTTCTCTCTGTTCTCTTATTTTCCCTATCTTCTCTTATTTTTTCTCTCTGTTCTCTTATTTTCTCTCTGTTCTCTTATTTTCTCTCTCTTCTCTTATTCTCTCTCTCTTCTCTTATTTTCTCTCTCTCTTCTCTTATTCTCTCTCTCTTCTCTTATTCTCTCTCTTCTCTTATTCTCTCTCTTCTCTTATTCTCTCTCTTCTCTTATTTTCTCTCTCTTCTCTTATTCTCTCTCTCTTCTCTTATCCTCTCTCTTCTCTTATTTTCTCTCTCTTCTCTTATTTTTTCTCTCTTCTCTTATTCTCTCTCTCCTCTCTTGTTTTTTTCTCTTTCTCTATCCACTTTTGCTATTGCCTCAGTTGTTCTCTTCGCTCTCTCTCTCTCGCCCTCTCTCTTTCTTCCTGCTGATACTCACATTACGTAAACACTCCCTGGGTACCAAATCCGTTACGCACAGTGATCTCTTCAATGCTGCATCGCTTCACGGTCTGCAGGCTTCATCCGGCCCGCTTCAAAACTCTCTTCGGTCTACTGCGATCCGCGAGAGAGACATATTTTTCATTTACAATAAAAAAACACCTTCATTATTAGGATGTGAGCTGAATCAGAAATTCAATGGTCAGCACTAGTCACTCATACTCTTTCCATTAGAATAAATATCAAGTCATCTTCACATTGTAGATTCTGTTGTGCCGATATATCGTGATGGCGCATCTTAAAAGCTTGCGTATTTTGTAAAAGTTACCCCCCCCCCCTTTTTAGAGTTTATAACCCTTTGAGCTAGATGATGTAAAGGTCATCTGTTTCTATGGCCGATGGTTAACAACGGTGTCATGTGGGAAGCACAACGACCAACAGTCTCTACGTTAACAACGTCATTCAGGCACCTAGGCAGGACATGGCCTAAATTGTCCCGATGTGCGGAAAACTCAAAACTCAAAAAAAAAAAAAAAAGGCACCTATTTAAGTTGAGTTAACTCGGATGTGTTCTATCCAGATCGAATCCCAGTGTTCTTTAGTTTTGCTTGACTCTATCGTCTGCTGTTATTCTGGGGTCATGACCTCTGGCATACCAAACGTTCTGTTTCAACGCCAATATGGATTAGTAAAAGATGAAACAATATATCGATAGAAATGTAAGTTCACGCTTTCTGGTGACAGAATGTTAATACATTTGAGATGAATATTTATATGTAACATACAGGCCACTCTAAGAGCTCACTGATCGCCAAAACGTTTGCAACTTTAAGAAAGAAAAGGCATTGGAGTGAAAATTTGGCTCCAGGGCGCCGGAATTGCAATCGAATGCAAAAGTATTAAGAACGCCCCGGTTCATGGTTTATTTCATTTCCATCTATAGTCAAATGTTTTGCCAATTCCAGACACCCCGGCGCCAAAACAGTTTACGCCCAGGTCTCCCTTCGGTGACATTGATGTCAATAGACTTTTTTTTTTATAAAGGCTATCCTTGTGGGCAGTGGGGGAGGTTAGAGGGTGTCCGGCCAATGGTATGGTGCCACTTTGACTGTCAAAACAATGAATGTAGAAAAACAAAAGGATATACTTGGCTGAGTTTGTTACGAACAGTATATACGTGCCTTGCAGTAGACATACCTATATAAGATCATAAGATGTGCATATACAATAGACGTACCTATATAAAATCATAAGATGTGCATATACAATAGACGCACTTTATAAGATCATAAGATGTGCATATACAATAGACGCACCCATATAAGATCATAAGATGTGCATATACAATAGACGCACCTATATAAGATCATTAGATGTGCATATATAATAGACGCACCTATATAAGATCATAAGATGTGCATATACAATAGACGCACCTATATAAGATCATAAGATGTGCATATACAATAGAAGCACCTATATAAGATCATTAGATGTGCATATATAATAGACGCACCTATATAAGATCATAAGATGTGCATATACAATAGACGCACATATATAAGATCATTAAATGTGCATGTACAATAGACATTCCTATATAAGATCATAAGATGTGCATGTACAATAGACGCACCCATATAAGATCATAAGATGTGCATATACAATAGACGCACCCATATAAGATCATAAGATGTGCATATACAATAGACGCACCCATATAAGATCATAAGATGTGCATATACAATAGACGCACATATATAAGATCATTAGATGTGCATGTACAACAGACGCACCTATATAAGATCATAAGATGTGCATGTACAATAGACGCACCCATATAAGATCATAAGATGTGCCGAAGCATTACCGAAGGGGTTCGCCCGTAGATTTATTTGAAGGCTATATAGTGTTTAATTTCTAATTACATCGTGGAAATGCTCTCATAATACTTTGGCTGTACCCCTCAACACTTCCTGTTCTTTTGCACTTTCAATAAAACTGTCCGCGTTTCAACAACCCCATTTCGGCCAGTTTATTCTAGTATATGTTACGTTTAATTAAGTGTTAAATTTTTTTTAGGATCGAGCCTATAATTCTGTTTCAACTTTTATGTGGATCGAATCAATAATTTTAAATTTAAACATTAATAAAAAAATAATATAAAAAAGTCGTGCGCTTAGATAATTGAAACACTTCCGTATCTTTCAAAACTGCAACGATTTATCTACCCTAGTCTGTAGTAAACAAAATTAATTAATTACTACTAATTAATGAACTAATTAACGTTTTGATTGATTCACGTGTCGTCATGTACACTGAATAATTATGGAAAGTTTCAACCGGGTCCAAGACTGGAAAGTGGGAGAAATAAGATTTACACAAGACAGAAAGACAGACAGAAAGACAGACAGAAAGAGTGAGTTGATATAGAGCTGTGTTCAATACAAAGAAAAAAAAGGGGAGGGGGTTAGAAATTGACCTGACGGCTTAGACCTGACTCAAGACTTGACTTAGACCTGACTCAATACTTGACTTAGACCTGACTCAATACTTGACTTAGACCTGACTCAAGACTTGACTTAGACCTGACTCAATACTTGACTTAGACCTGACTCAAGACTTGACTTAGATCTGACTCAATACTTGACTTAGACCTGACTCAAGACTTGACTTAGACCTGACTCAAGACTTGACTTAGACCTGACTCAATACTTGACTTAGACCTGACTCAAGACTTGACTTAGACCTGACTCAAGACTTAACTTAGATCTGACGCAAGACTTGACTTGACCTGACTCAAGACTTAACTTAGATCTGACGCAAGACTTGACTTAGACCTGACTCAAGATTTGACTTAGACCTGACTCAAGACTTGACTTAGACCTGACTCAAGGCTTGACTTAGACCTGACTCAATACTTGACTTAGACCTGACTCAAGACTTGACTTAGACCTGACTCAATACTTGACTTAGACCTGACTCAAGATTTGACTTAGACCTGACTCAAGACTTGACTTAGACCTGACTCAATGCTTGACTTAGACCTGACTCAATACTTGACTTAGACCTGACTCAAGACTTAACGTAGATCTGACTCAAGATTTGACTTAGACCTGACTTAAAACTTGACTTAGACCTGACTCAAGACTTAACTTAGATCTGACTCAAGACTTGACTTAGACCTGACTTAAAACTTGACTTAGACCTGACTTAAATCTTGACTTAGACCTGACTTAAGATTTGACTTAGACCTGACTCAAGACTTGACTTAGACCTGACAGACTTTAAAAGTTCTCACTCGTTCCTCTAGAAATTACGTCCTAACGGCGGATCAAAGATTCGAACCGGATACCGTATAGACGACAGTCCTGAGCGCAAGGCAGCCATTATTATATGTCATAACCCCCATTGCGCTAGTGTGCACTTCTTGGATAAGGAGCAAGGCCTCTTGAAAGCTGCATATTGTGTACATGCAAAAAGGAAAACAAAATATTCCAATATAGTTTCTACATATTAGATTATACTGACGCCTGTGTGTGTGTGTTTTAATATGTTGCAAATAAGTACACGCCAGTGTGTGTGTGAGAGAGAGAGAGAGAGAGAGAGAGAGAGAGATAGGAGAATATGTGAGTCTATGATGCTGATCATGTTATATTGGCTCTCCACCAAGAATCAGTTCACTGATAGTTTTCGGGACCTAGCCTCTCTTTTTGCGTTACCATAACACCAACACCATAGACCAGACCATGAGAAACATTAAAACCTAGCACACACACAAACCCCCCCCCCCACACACACACACAAAATGGGGGTTCGGGTCTTCCGCACTGACCACGGACTCTTCAAAAAGCACGCGCAATATCTTAGGGTAACCAAAATTAAGTGCGCGATGGAAGGGTGGGAGGGAGGGGGTGGGTGGAAGTTCGACGTAGGCAGGAGTCATAAGGAGCTCCATGGCCTGGTCAATATTTATGAAACCCGGCTGTATTATACGTACTTCTATTACCTCCCTTTCCACTTCTTCTCCCCCTGCTTTCCTCCCCTTGCTTCTTCGACCCGCTAAGAGAGAATATTATTGTCGGACATGTGCATAAAGGATTGGAAAGCATGTGATTGTAGACTTAGGGATTGGAGATTGCGGACTTGGGAGGAAGCGGGGCGCGTTCTTTTCTTGTGCTCTGGACACGACGTATCCCACCCACTCCATTGGTTTATCTCTTGGCTTGCGAATGAGAATTGGGATGATTGTCATTAAGTCGGCCATATTGCATTGGACATCACGCGCGAAGACAACAAAAAGCTAACAAAAAAATGTTGCTGTAGAATTTATATTATCTACACAAAAAAAGAAACATGCTACTTTTGATATCTTTGTGTTTTGTGTGGGTTTTTTTTGGTACTATTGGACTTGAATAATGAATGATGCTGCACAATGGGAGGTCCCGAAAGAAGAGCATATTTAGGAAGATGGAATAGCTTCCCTTGTGGGCATTCCTTAAATAGCCGAGCGTAATATTACTTAGTAAGCATAGAGGGGGGGGCGGTTAATTATAAACATAAGTCTAGATCGAAGGTGGCCATCAAGAAAAAAAAAATCAGATGGACGTTGGTTATTCTGAAAAACAATGAGACGTAGATCACCTAGATCAGTGTTTCCCAAACTTTTGAACTATGAGTACCCCTCAGTACCCCTCACCCCCCCCCCCCCAACCACACTTTAATTTATTAACATCATAAATGGGCATTAAAAAAATCAGTATAATTGATCAGGTGTTACGCGTACCACCTCCAAAGTCTTCCCGTATCCGGGGGGGGTGTGGTACGCGTACTTTTAGAAACACTGCCCTAGATCATTTGAGATACGCTGCACAATGGTTTCCCTATCAGGCAGCTCTAAAAAGCAGAATTGATTTTATACAGGTGTTCTGATTGGGCCCCTCTATATAGTACGCAGTTTTTGGAGGACATGGTCAGCATTCTCTGGTGACACCCCTGGCTCAACGAAAACGAGGCTGCATTAAGCGCTGTAGACAGAACTTTCGGGTAACCGAATTTTTCAAGCATAAAGGGCCGGTTTTAATTAGCGGGTCGTATGTTGGGCATCACTGCACTATCAGGAAAGAGGAATCTGTCATTTGTTTGCTTTTAAAGGGGAAGAAATGTTGTTTCTTTCATTATGCAAAGAGACCTTTTTTTTTCTCAATCTCTTTTAATTGTTAACACATTATTTTATTTAAACTAGAAATCTAAAAATAAATAAAGATTTGTTCCATAACTTCTGTGTAATTGTCTCATATGGCGTTTGAAAATTGCGGATTTCTTTAACTATAAAAAAGTTACAGGATTGAAATAACTGCTATTAATGTACATAAAATATTCATCATCTAATCATAAACGTTTACATACTTATCTCAAATTTTGGACAGGTATCTATATGATACCTCATAACAATTATTGGTAAGAAGGAGGCACTAAAGCGCCTCTCACTATGTCGCCTGGGCCTTCGAAGGCATTAAAAATAACGACTAATCATTGATTAATGCAAGCATGTCTGGTCATCTAGGAAAACAGATGAACCATGGTCGCCTAGAGCGAGACCAATTGTTATAGAAGGCCTGAACACTGACCTGCAACGTCACAACCTGTGGGCAGCTTAGACCAAGCTCGTTGCTATGCCGTGGGCCTGTACAAAGTAACTGTAAAAGTGCTATTTGATAAAATAAATTCGGTCTTAGTTTTAGTATACATAAATTTCATTAAATCAGAGGTGTCATAAAAATAGTAAAAGTTTTTCATTCAGACCTTATGATCTATAGGGCAGATGATGTAAAGGTCATCTGTTTCTGTGGTCGACTGTTAACCAGGGTGTCATGTGGTCAGCACTGGATGAAGACATATGGTACAGAAGATTCTAGTTCGGTGATAGGCCTATAGATCCAGACCTAGAAAACGGTGCGCAAAGTGTTCCTGAACGTCTATTTATATATTTCACTCTTTAATGAATACATGCGGGAATACCCGCTGACGTAAGTGTGCTCAACATATAGAGTAGATTCTCAGGACCTCCAGACCAAATTTAATTTAACATGATAATATTTTGAAAAATAATAAAGGTCAAACAACAGCTCTCCATTTGTGGCCAATTAGAAATTCTTTTCCTTAAGATATACATAAACTGTTAAATTTCTTGGAAAATCCTTAGAGACGTTTCCGAGATCCGTGTAAACTCACCTTTTTCTACCCAGGAAGAATTTGCAAGCTGAAGAATTGTAAAAAAAAAAAAGAAAATGATTTTTTGTTACTTTTTTCTTTTGTTTCAGTAGCCACAGTTAACATTTTACATCTAAATATACTGACCAATGGGAAAGTAAAACTTAGACGAGACAAAAACATAGGGGGGGGGGGGGTATCAATTTTTAAATAAACAATAGCGAAACAATTAACAAAAACTAAAAACAACGAAACAATGTAGCTTTTCTGCTTGGCAACTACAATTCTTTAAAAAAAAAAAAGAGACAATTTTGCTTTAGAGTAGTTTAAAAAGTTTGTCTTAATATCCCAGCATTCACCAAGGTTCTGTTCCCAGTTAATACTTATCGCCTGCAAACCATTCTCGTTTGTCGGTCTTTAGGCATCCATCATGTCATGGAGCCTTTTTTTTTTTTTTTTTGGAAGGGTCCACTTGAGATCAAAGCGTTTTCGCCACAACTGTACAAGCAATGCCCAAACAAAACGAGAACATCGGAGCTATATTATATATATATATATTTCTTAGTAGTTCGTTGTATTCCAGCAATTCACCTTTACTTATCCATTAGTCTGTTGAACGGTTGGGGCATCACATATGATCTGTCTACCATTTTCTCAATTTCTCTCTGTCTTTAGCCTTTGAATAGAATCTATATCAATGACGTGCCTGTACATTCTTGTATGTTGTCTTCTTACGCTTTCTCTGTCTGCCTCTTCTTCTTTTCCCTGTTACTGTTCCCTGAAGGAAGGTGTTTACGATCCCTGAGGACCTTGTCATATAGCCATAAAGGTTTTTGTTTGTGTTTGTGACAGTGGTCAGCAGGTCGTCGTGCGGCCGAATAGCCGTTTTCATCCTCTTACGAATCCCCTCGTTTGTGATCTTGGTAGGTGATATCAACTGTCCTTCCCTCACAGTTTTTCTAAATCTATACCAGCTAAATAGGCTTTCTAATGTGTTTTCTTAAAGTTTATACAAACTTAGTAGGCTTTCTAGTGTTATTTTTTAAACGTCCTTATACCAGCTAAATAGGCTTTCTAATGTGTTTTCTTAAAGTTTATACAAACTTAGTAGGCTTTCTAGTGTTATTTTTTAAACGTCCTTATACCAGTTAAATAGGCTTTCTAGTGTTCTATTCTAAAAGTGTATACCAGTTAAATAGGCTTTCTAATGTTCTATTCTAAAAGTCTATACCAGTTAAATAGGCTTTCTAGTGTTCTATTCTAAAAGTCTATTCTAAAAGTCTATACCAGTTAAATAGCCTTTTTCTAATGTTCTATGCTAAAAATCTATACCAGCTAAATAGGCTTTCTAATGTTCTATTCTAAAAGTCTATACCAGTTAAATAAGCTTTCTAATGTTCTATTCTAAAAGTCTATACCAGTTAAGTAGGCTTTCTAGTGTTATATTCTAAAAGTCTATACCAGCTAAATAGGCTTTCTAGTGTTCTATTCTAAAAGTCTATACCAGTTAAATAGGCTTTCTAATGTTCTATTCTAAAAGTCTATACCAGTTAAATAGGCTTTCTAGTGTTCTATTCTAAAAGTCTATTCTAAAAGTCTATACCAGTTAAATAGGCTTTCTAATGTTCTATTCTAAAAGTCTATACCAGTTAAATACGCTTTCTAATGTTCTATTTTAAAAGACTATACCAGTTAAGTAACCCTAACCCGTGATTCCTTCTTTAAGTGATCCGATTCATCTCGTTCTCGTTAATATGAAATACTAGACCTAGTGCTTTGTCTTGCCAAAGTGGCAAGTTATTTGTTTCAGGAACAAAAGTCAGATTATTGGCAGACGATTGTATAATATATAGAACAATAAAAACAACACAAGACACAGATATTTTACAAAGAGAATTAGATGAATTACAGAAATGGGAATCAAATTGGAGCATGTCTTTCCACCCAGAAAAATGTCAGTTGTTAAGAGTAACAAAAAAAAACTAAAACAAATTAATTCCACTTATCTTATTCATGGCAAACCAGTAACACAGACTAAAAACGCAAAATACCTAGGTGTTATAATAAATGAAAAACTGTCATGGATCACCATATTGATGAAACTATAAAAAAATCAAACAAAGCATTAGGGTTAATTAAAAGAAATTTCTATAAATCAAATAAGAACATAAAACTAAAATGTTATTTAACCTTGGTTAGGCCAATAATAGAATATGCATTCTCCGTTTGGGACCCCTCAACTCAAGAAAACATTAAGAAACTGGAACAGACACAAATAGAGCAGTGAGATTCATAACAAATGAATATTCACATTTGACTAGAGTAACACATTAAGTAAAATCACTAAATTTAGAAAGCCTTCAGGACAGAAGACTCAAAAGTAAAGTAGCAATTATACATAAAACACTGAACCATAATCTTCAAATACAAAAACAAAGCTTAATAAAATACTCTGAAAGACACAAAAAGATAAAGGTACATTCCTCGTTCCATATGCTAGGACAAATTTGTACAAATAGTGCTATTAGTGCTATTAGAGCATGGAATGGGTTGCCTAAGCTAGCCAGAAAAACCATTGACTTGGCAGAATTTAAGTCATTGGTTAATATGCATGACTAAATGCATGACGCGTAGGACGTAATCATCTTCTTTTTTGAAGTAACGTCTGCATTATATAAGATAAGATAAGATATTCTTCGCGTGCTTGAGAAAATGTATCATTAATTTTGAAGAGTTCCTGATTGACTCGTGTACACTTGATCAGCCCATGATGAGGTAAACAGTGACTTTGCTAATTCTAATTGATTAACCTATCTAATAGTTCTAGGTTGTGTTTATCTAACTTTGTTTACGAATGGGATTGAAAATTTTTCTGTCAACACCATGTCGGCCATCTAAATGACTCTACTGTACATCAAGGGGAGCCTACTAACGACGGCAAATGGTTTGATAACCAACCCGTCTTACCTGCCCTTTGTCTTAATGTCCTACTTCTCTACGTCATACGAATCACGTCATTTTATTCACGTCCGTACGTCATTTTATTCACGACCTTACGTCACCCTGATCACGCCTTACTATTCACGCCTTAATAGCCTCAAAATTAGGTCAATGGTTCTCCTTGGTATTTCCCTATAGTAAAGTTCCACTATAAGGAAGATGATGGAAAGTTCATCTGTTTCTTTGGCCCACGGTTAAAGAGGCTGCCATATGGCCAGTAGAACGACCAACCGCCTTTACTATCCCCAACTAATGTCAGGTACCCAGTTTTTACCAGGACTCGAACCCGGGAACCCCGATTCGTAAGCTAAGCGCTTTACCTCCGTATAATATGATATAAGTGTGCGTCTGTGTGGGGGAAAATACATATCTTATATCTGTATTCTTAAGTTAAATCGAAAACTGGTGAATAGTTTCAGAAATGTATTTTAAGAATAAAATGTTTCAGTTGATTTAATTGTATCTACGGTAGGGTACGAGGTGCACTGACCTAGCGATACACACTAATCAACAACCAATCTATATGTAATTATCTCGAAGAATACAACAATGGATGATGCTTGTGGATAATTGCTCGCCTCTTGTTTTAGATTTCTGGTACAGATACCAATAGTCTGCTTATGTTGTCCCCCTTTATTGTCAAACAGAATCCAATACATGTCCAGTGGTATACGACAATGTAATATCTAATACTTTGTCTTGTATTATCTGGGTATATTGCTGAGATCAATTTACGTAATGGCCAGTAACATGTCTTTGTTATCTTGATATATTGCTACTATCATTGAAGCAGTCATTTCACATTAAATTAATGTCATAATTTTTATTCGTGGACCAGTAATGCACAAGTTTATTCAATCTTTCTTACATCTTGCAAAAATTGGGAACCACTGGCCAAGATACGTTGTACAGACTACAGTCTAGGTCACAGTGTGTTATAATAGTGAAATATTTTTTTATTTTTTTTTACTTTTACAGAATTAATTTGGAAAACTTTTTAAACATGTCCAGACAAACATGAAGTTGCCATATAGCTCGGTGGCCAATGCGCTTGTGGATTATAACCAGAATTTTTTTTTCATATGAAAATTTTGTTTATAAGTATATCTTATACAAGTTCGATATATCAAGCTTGTTATGTATAATATAAACGAATATATTGTCACTCATATCTAGTGTTTTCTGAAATGAGAAAGTCTTGTTTGTTCACTATATGAGGGTGACTAAGCATGGTTGTATATGGCCACTTATCGGAGACCAATCATTATAGAAGGCCTCAATACTGACCTGCGACGTCGCGACTTGTGGGCTGTATAGACCAATAGCGCGTTGCCACGTCACAGGTCTTGATGTGGGGCCTTCTCTAACGATCGGTCTTGACTTAACACAGCTCCGTCGCTAACTGTACCGGGATTGAATGAACACAGCTCCATCGCTAACTGTACCGGGATTGAATGAACACAGCTCCATCGCTAACTGTACCGGGATTGAATGAACACAGCTCCATCGCTAACTGTACCGGGATTGAATGAACACAGCTCCATCGCTAACTGTACCGGGATTTAATGAATACAGCTCCATCGCTAACTGTACCGGGATTGAATGAACACAGCGCCATCGCTAACTGTACCGGGATTGAATGAACACCAAAATGATTCACTATAGATGTGTTCCCCAGAAACATCTCTGACATGTCTTACCAACTCTTGAGATAACTCTCCAAACACTAAGGATGTTGACGGCCATTGATTTATAGCACCAAACTGCTGGTAGACAACTAAACTGCTGGTAGACAACTAAACTGCTGGTAGACAACTAAACTGCTGGTAGACAACTAAACTGCTGGTAGACAACTAAACTGCTGTAGGCGTAGTATATTTTAACTGTCAAAACTGGAAATAACTGGAATAACTTCTTTGTGAACAAAACTAAATATAAATTTTGTTACGATATAAACAAATTTAACTCAATTAAATATAGTAGACTTAAGTAGTATAAAATAGTATTTTGAAGAAATTCTAACTCACTATAAAACGCGCCTTTTCAATCTGGCATTCTGAACTGGTAATGCGTATCCAAGACAGCTTACGACAGTACCGCTTATGTTGCATCATTCACACTGTATAGCCACCAACCAATCGCTTATTTTTTTCTCACCATTACCATAGAAACACACACGCACACAGATTCCACAACAACTGCTTATATATATATATATATTTCCTATATGTTGATAGGTATTGTATTGCTACACAGCAGACTAGGGTCATTTGCTCTCTCTGTCTCTCTTAACTCTCTTTCCATCTCTACCAATATCTCCTCTTTCTTACTCACTTTCAAGAGAATTCTCATAAATAGAGTCTTTTGTATATCCAGTGTAAAGGACACAGAAGAATTACAATAACTTTGGTATTTAAAAAAAAAACTTGTAATAACTCGCGCGCACTTTTAACCACAGAAAAAGGACAATTATAGGCTTTTCGCTCCTAGCAAAGAATATCTTTTTTTTTTTATTAATTAGCTGACAACAGTGACCTTTCAATGTGATGTCCTAGAAATTTGTTTATTTTGTTTCAGAATCTCTCCCGATACCTCATTTAGTTTCAGGGGCGTAGTTAGGACTTTGCCATCATTTGAGGGCCCGGGGGCTTGACCTCTTTGGGGGCCCCCTGGATTTTGCGTAATATTTAATATTTAATGTAACAAAATACTCATTTGGGGCCCCCCTCAAGTATGGGCCCGGGGGGGGGGGATTTTCGAATTCCCCCCTCCTTCCCACACCCTAGCTACGCCACTGTTTAGTTTGCTTACTTTTTTCTTTAGATTCCATTCCATTACATCATCACCTCATTTTTCTATATCTCTTTCTCTTCTTCTCTCATACTGTATTTCATTGCTTGCAGAACGTGAACTGGGACTCACTTATCAAAATATAAACAGATAGTACATTACGGTAATAGACTCAAATATGAACATTCTCATTGGCTCAATTTGTTGGTACTGCTCATCACCAAAAGTGCTTGCACCGCGCTGCAGTATTAATAAGATGCACCTAAAAGTGTGCACCAAAAAGGTCACAAACACATGCCCAGGACCTACTTATTTAACCTAGTGGCGCTACAGCCATTGGAGGGCCCATGGCCTGCCCTTAGCACATCTCTCCATTCTGAACTATCCTGGGCCTTACGTCTCCATGCCCGGACTTCAAGCTGTGGTAGATCTGCCTCTACGTCATCAGGTCACCGTACTCGTGGTCTGCCATTTAGGCGCCTGCCTGTTTGTTTTTTTTCCGGTGAACAATCTTTGCTCCTCTATTTTCTGGCATTCTTTTGAGGTGACTTGTCCAACGTAATCTGTTTCTTTTATTTCCATCACTATAAAGAGGTCTTTATATATCTGGTATATTTCGTGTTTGGTGCGAATCCTCCATTCGGTTTCCTCACGTATGGCACCATACTTTTTTCTGAGGATTTTTTCTTTCCCAAGTGTTTTGCAGACTTTCTGTGGCACGCCCAATACCTAGATACAACAATACAATTACCGTCAAAATATCAGAATACTATTTCCGCCAAAATTTTGTATATATAGATAAGGATTTTAAATTGTAGTATTTGGGTGTCTGTTATTTTATCTTCTGCTTGGCCATACACTTGTTCTGCCTGTGAACACGAAGACGTCACATCGTCTGCTGCTATTTCCCGCCACCCCCCCATAGTCCCTCTCCTTAGACAGTTAGTCTTGCCAGGACTGACACTTTATGAATACAATTGATTTTGTGGCTTTTATCGCCTCTGTTCTATTTAACATTTAATCATAGTACTATAAAGACAAAAAAAACACACAAACATTTACAAGATGAATTCTGCGAGTGTAGATTTTTTTCTCTATGACGTCATGAGAAAACTATTTATAGAACGGTTGGAAATCCCCGCCCCCCCAAATCGCTCATCTTCAGTGAAAAGAAACAAATCGTTGGTGGCTGGGTGTCTTGTCATAGAGTTGAACAGAGGATGTTAGGTTTCAAACCTAATCTGATCATTGTGAATAGCTGGCGTGCTATGCTTTTCTCGTCACGTGACATCACGCCGCTGTCGTCTGCTAACTTTATTCATATAAGTCTAGTTATTTTTATTTGCAAAGGAAACTTTTTTTTAAAGGAAAGGTGACATAAAAATCTTGAAAAGGTTTGTTTTTAATAAAATAGAATGATTTTTTTTTCAACAGCTGATCAAATAATTAAAACTCAGGTCTTTGTAACAGAAGATTGAAGGTTCAAATAATTTTTTTTTCGCAAAATTTTCGGTCATTGCTAGAAGTAAAAAAAAAAAAAAAAAAAAGAAATTCCAAGTACCAAGATTTGTATCATGCAAGAAGGCAGCATTAAAAATATCGCGGCTATCATGTCATGAAAGTTAGACACTGAACGCTGCGGCTGAAAAAAGAATCCCACGCTTTTGAGAGTAAATGCTACAGAAATATGCAGAGTATTAGATACCAAGAAAAGAAGGCAAATGAGTTTGTACTTTAACAAGTCAGCACTGTGGCTGGCCAGCTGGGATGGCTATCAAGCACTGGGAATAGACGAAAACTGAGCTTGTTAGGTCCTATTGTAAGACGTGACTCACTATCAAAAGTCATTCTTCAAGGTACAGTGGAGGGAGCTGGAAGAAAGGGTCGTCCAAAGAAAAGCTGGCTGGACTACGCAATAAATGGACCGGCTTCTCTCTAGATATTTTGCAAAGAACAGCTGCTGATCGGCAAGAGTGGAGGCCATTAGGGCCCGAATGCTCCAATACGAGACTAGCGCCACTACGGTGGTGCTGGTCACCGACTCTCGCTCCAGTCTCCTAGCTATGGGTGGCGGCGGGGGAGGGTCACCCGTAATAGAAGAGGCAGTCGGCGCCGCAGATAACATCCGCCGGACTATTGGAGCTGTCGTTTTTATGCAGTGGGCGCCTTCACATTGCGGCGTGAAGGGCAATGAAACGGCAGACGCCCTCGCAAGGGAGGGTGCAATGGCAGCCACACACCTCGAAGCACCAAGCACGTACTTACAAGCAACGGCACAAATCCGAGCACTCATTCATGAGAAGTGGTTAAAGTCATGGGAGGAATCCGACAGAGCACGTGGTGTCTGGCAGCACATGCGTCACCCAGATCGCGACGATCCATGGTGGCGACTGAAGAGGTCAGAGCAATCGATTATTGCAGAACGGAACACTGTCCTATAGGGGCATATTTTGCCCGGTTCCGCACGAACTTTGACTCCCGATGCCGCCACTGTGGAGATAGCGCTGAAACAGTGGCGCGTCTTGTACGAGTGTCCCCAGCTCCGCGAGCTAAGGGGGGGCCTGTCTGTGCAGTCACTCGACTTGTCTGGTAGCTATGAGGCACTACGCCGGACGGCTAAGTTTCTTGCCAGAGCACTACGGGAGGACTTGTCCTTCCTGCTCTGATTTTTCAATAGGAGTTCATCTCAGGTTACGCCAACTGTCACAGTGCCCCCTACGACGAAAGTCAAGGGACAGATGATCATGTCTTGTCAGAGTAGTATATTATTTCCTGGTCATGTGATACGGAATATTCCTTCACATTCGATTTATCACTGGCATTATTGGAACTTTAGTATGGATTATACCCCGCATAGGGCAGCACTAATAAGCCTCATAGATAGCAGAATGATAAATATCTGACAGAGGGCAGATTGACAAATGCCCCAGAGGACAGATTGATAGATGTCTCTTCGAAGGCGGATTTAAAAATGCCTCACAGAAGAGTTTTAGGGAATGATTGAAGCATGTCTTTTAAAAGGCAAATATTTCTAATTAGGGCCGAATGCTGTTCTCTCAAGTGCTGAATCATCGAAAATTCAAAGGTAGCTGGCTGTTTTCAATGACCTGTAGTAGAACAATTTTAATTCAGTTGCAAGCTATACATAGTGCCTAGTTTAAAAATACAAATCAACATTTGAACTAAAAACTATAGATCTAGGTTTCTAAACTCAACCTGTCCAAATTACTCTTCAACACAGAAATTCTAATAGCACACTTCCAACACAGAAATTCTAATAGCACACTTCCAACACAGAAATTCTAATAGCACACTTCTAACACAGAAATTCTAATAGCACACTTCCAACAAAGAAAAAGATAGGCATCAATATTTCGATGTTCAACAACAGCGGTTCTCAACCTTTTAAGCTCGGAGACCCCTTTTTAGAATCGCCCATTCGGCCGCGACCCCCCCTCTCACCACACACACAGCAAAAGAAGAATAAACATAAACAATCCATATTTTCTTTTGTCTTAGGCGACCCCTGGCAAATCGTCAATCGACCCCCAAGGGGGTCGCGATCCACAGGTTGAGAACCCCTGTTCTACAAAAACCCAGCATTGAAACACTGACATTACGTAGAACCAGCCTCTGCGTTGAACTTTTGTTGACCCCACTGGAAAAGTCTTTTTTTTTTTCAGAAGATCACAGGCCTGTGACGTCACAACGGAGGCATTTACCAACTTCCGGCCCGGCAGAATTTTCCCATCTCGGCGTTGTGGGATTACCGGTTATTGTCACGCATGCGCACGACGTTCACAATCGCGTTAAAAAAAAAAAGGTCTGAAGCTTCCCTCCCCCCCCGTCTATCGAGAACTAAGCATACTATTTCAATCATGCAGACGTTTGACTCTTCTGTATTATGATGAGAGATAAGGCAATAGTAGACAACTTAATTTATAGAGCAGGTTCACGACTGAAGGCCATTCAGTGAACTTAAGGTAAACAAACAGAGAATGCTGTGAGGTTTGAGTCTTACACACTAGGGGATCGTTATGGCACAAGGGCAGTAATGGCGCTGTAATTCGATGTTGGTGTTGGTATCTAGAGTAAACTAAAAGTACAGTTCTCTCCCTTTTAGACATTGTGCGGAGAGGGTGTAAATTTAAACTGTTTTTTAATAGTCTAAGGTTGAAGGGGGTCTAGTGTGGCCAGCACAATGCCCCGGACTTATCAATAATTAGCTAAATGATGCTTGCAATATAATTGCCAATATGATTGATAAGATGACCGAGTTGTATTACGTGTATCCGACGGGTCAAGGCTCCCACCCACTGGGTATAGTGAAGCGTCAGGGCCTCGGTTCCATGCATATAGACTTTTAATATGTATTGCTAGGTTAGTGCGCCTAGTAGTAGGATACCATCACATTGAATCAACTGAAATATTTCTTTTATCGAATACATATCTGAAACTATTCACCAGTTTTCTATTTAACTTAAGAATACAGACATTAGATATGGATTTCCCCAGCAAGTTTAAGCTCATTCGCTCGATTCACATGAAGAGAATCGCTGCCAGGATTGAACGTTGTGGCTTCTCGTTACACACTGTTATAACAAACTGTGGATATATTGAACTACTGAAGATGTCCCCATGACGGTCGATATAGAGTCGATACAGGACTACGTTATAACACGACTAACTAGCCCCATTGTGGTCTGAAACTCTTGTTATAGTTTTGAAGTTATAGTTTTGAAGTTATAGTTCCTTGACACCACATTGATTCCATTACTGTCTGCATAGAACTGTACCCAGGACTAAAACATCACACCAGAGGCGTTTTCAGGCTTTTGTAAAAAATAAAATCCTTGTAAAGTCAGTTTGTTCTCTTTTGTTTGATGTTCTATATTATTGGAATGTGGTGGACTATATGATTGAAAGAAAAATGGCTGCCTGGTCGTGCAGTATGCGCGCTGAACTGTTGTTCGGAATTCTTGATGGTCCCGGGTTCATACCCTGCCCGCTGCCATCCCCCGACGTCTTGTGGGAGGTTTGGACTAGGAAGTAGATTATCTTCAACTCTGAAGGAATATCTGAAATATGTAAAACATTTTACAAACATTTTCGATGCAGGGGCAGAGATTGCACATTACTTTGCACATTCCTTTGCACATTCCTTTGCACATTCCTAAATCGGCTTCTAATAACTTTAGTCGTTCTGAACGCTAAATACAGTTCTAGCCTATATATAATATAACATTGTATACAAGTAGAACTATAGAGGTGATATAAGCCTATATATTAATCAGTATTAAAAGTATTTAAGGTACGAAATTACACTTCTGAATGGTAATAACATACACGCCAGTATCCATCCTTCCATCCTAGTGGCGCTACAACCCATGGAAGCGCTGGCCTGCTTCTACACACCTTTCCATTCTGATTTATCCTTGTGCGTTTCGTCTCAGTGACCGAACTCTTAAGTTGTTTTGTAGATCCGCCTCTACATCGTCAATCCATCGTATCGGTGGTCTGCCTTTTTTTTTTTCGCCGATTTACAATTTTTGCTTCTCTGTTCTCTGACATTCTTTCAAGTTGACCTGCCAAGGGAAGTCGCGAAGTCTTTTTTTTTTAAATTTTAGTCACTGTCCCGGGGGGGGGGATCGGGGGGGGGGTGTCTTTATACAATTGATTTAACTCCTGGTTAGTGGGTGTCCTACACTCAGTTTAGATTCTTCTAAGTATTACGCCAGTATCACAATATTAAAACAAAATTCTTATTCTATATTTGGAAACACAGCAACACCATTCAGCTTCAGTTAGTAACAACACAGCAGCAATCAGCAGTAACAATCAACACACACACAAATAACAACTAGTAACAACAACATCAAAAACAAAACCCAGAAACAACAAATAGCAAACACAGCATCCAGCAACAGCAACCGACAAGGATACAAAAAAAACCCCCACCAACAACAACAAAATAAACACAAATAACAACCAGAAACAAACAGCAATTACAAACAGCAATTACAAACAGCAATTACAAACAGCAACTACAAACTATAGACAGCGTTAATCACTGGAAGCACTCAGGTGTAATCTAAACAAAAGCGTAAAAAAGTCTAGCAGTCTCACTCTGACATTCACCTTAAATTTGAACTCGGTTAAAAACATGGATGTCATGGGGTGCTCAGACTTTACGAAACAGACAAAAAATTAGTCTCGTAACAAATATCTGATTACGTAACAATTAATCCTCTCCCTCTCACCCCCCCCCCCCACCCAACCACATCTACTCGTTGTGCACTTTTAGATTTGAATTCAACTTCTGCTACTTTTCTGAATGCATTTCCGGTTAAATTGTTGCACGCGGCGACGACAATGAAACGTTCGTCATGGTTCCACCAATCAAATTCATTTTAGTCTGACCAATCAAATTCTCGTTAGGAGAACTACAGTGTGAAATGAAACGCGCAGAGGTGACCTCGTGGAGAGTACTGCCCTTAATAACCCAACTCGACTTGTTATTTCGTCAGAATTATTCAAAAATTGTTACATCAGGAGGTAGTGGTTTGTTTGTTTTTTTACAAAAAATCTAAACTTTTTCTTTTTTTTTAGTATTCCTCCCAATTAAAAAAAAAAATTAATTTGTTAGCACTTAAGTTATTTTTTTCCGATTCCGAACTAGTATTTTAAACATAAATTTTTTTTGGAAGTAATAAAAATGAATTACAGATTATCAGGGGACATAAATGGTAAGATCGTTTAAATAGATTTTTTCATCTTTTGCTTTGAGTACAAAGGGACGAAACTATGTCGGCTATTCAAGTGCAAGGTCATATTTAGAATTCTAAAACTTTGAAATAAAAGATCGAATCAAACGGTTTTTATTATACATAATGTATGCCGTGACGGAACTGAGTAGGGATTATGAAGGCCTCTGCTATTCGAGATATGGGGCCCATTTCGTCCAAATGGATCTTTTATAAGTTTGGATATTATGTGTTAATGCTTAATATTTCTAGGGGGTCCTGAGCTATAGTTTGTGTTGCCCATTGGTAAATCCGGCCCTGATTTTATGTTAATGTTAATAATAATAATGATAATAATCTTTATTGTCCGTAATAAAATTAGTCTTACAATTTGTGCATCACACCAAACAAAACATTATGACTATAAAAAAAAATGTACATTCATACCAGACTCACTCATAATTTACATGTGACAAAGTTTATACCAGATTGTTCTTATTTAATGATTTGATTGCCAGGGGAACAAAAGAGTGTTTGTGTCTGTTTGTCTTTGCTATCGGTGTCTTGTATCTTTTTTGTGATGGTAAAATCACAAAATCCTGACCCAAAGGGTGATTTTTTATTTCTAGAATCTTTTTACCATTTTTATGGATGTTTGTCTCAAACAGCTCTCAAATGTGGTTTGTTTTTTGCCAATGACTTTACCAGCAGCATCTAGGATTCTATGAAGTTTATTTTTATTTTTAATGCTCAGATTGCCATACGAGGCAGTGATATTGAAACTTAAAATATAGCAGATATGAGCGTGATAAAACATAGCCAAGGCCTTTTCGCTAACATTAAACGAGGACAGTTTTCTTAGTAATCGTAATCTTTGCGGCCCTTTTTTTTCTGATATAATCAGTATTTGAAGTAAAATTTAGTTTTTTGTCTAGGATAGTACCAAGGTATGTTAATAGTCTCTCCAGCTACAGAAACAATATCATTTTCCTTCTTTTCATTACGAAAATCGATAATCATTTGTTTGGTTTTTTTTACATTTAATAATAAAAATTATCTTTACAGTACTTTTCAATGTGTTCTATTTCTCTGAAATACTCATTTACGTCTGAGCTCTCTGAGAGCAGGGCAAGAAGAGCCGCATCATCAGCGAATTTTGTGAAGGAGCAAAAAGAGATTCGGATTGAAAATCATTGTGTACAAAATGAACCACAATGGCGATGTCACAGCCCCCTGGGGAGCCCCTGTGTTAACTATGCGTGCATTTGATAATACGTTGTTTACTCTAACCCTCTGAGGTCTCTGGGTAAAAAATTCATCGTACATACCTGTCAACGAACTATTGGTCTAAACTGCCCACAGGTTGTGACGTTGCAGGTCAGTGTTCAGGCCTTCTATAACCACTGGTCTCGATTAGCAGAAGTAAAGAATGCCCCAAGAAGTTATTGATGTCATTAATAATAAAGAAGTTTCACCATCGCGGGTCAAGATGTCGTCTAGCCATTAGCGTTAAATATGTGTCTCTCTGTATCTTGTTTACCAACTATCTTCTAATATGTCTTCCCTAAACTGTCGCGTCGTCAGTTTCAGTCCAATGTACGGCTATTTTGGTTCTAGAGTATCGTCTTAACAAATATTCTAAACCGCACTCTTACTAGAGTATCGTATTAACAAATATCAGCAAACCAAAAGCATCGTATTCTTACTAAAAGTATCGTCTTAACAAATATCATGAACTACCAGCATCGCACTCTTACTAGAGTAGCGTATCCTAAACAAATAGGATGGTCATTTTACGACTTTCTTCAGACGATCCGAACGATGACGTCTGCTGAGTACATGATGTATTGCAAGTTTTATCTCTTTCTGTGAGGGGTACCAAATACACAAACCATAAACAACGTCATTACTTAACCCAAATACATGCCATGTCGTAAACATCCCAATTTCAAAGTTATACTTATTTCCGAAAAAAGATAATCCTTGC
>JAZGLO010003366.1:0-87992 GCA_036873155.1 Biomphalaria sudanica | reverse complement strand
TTCCTTAGCAGAAATATTTTTACAAAACACAACAACAACAAAAAAACAACAACAACATTCAACTATCAACGCAATGTGATTAATTTTACCTATCTTTGACTAGGAGGTCTAAAAATAAATGTCGGTCCTTCGGCCAAAAAAACAGAAGGAATCTCTTCGGTGTAACTGTGAGGGAGGGAGGGGTAGAGGACTTGTGATTCTGTTGAATCTTCGAAAATCATTTAAAACGTATTGACCAATGACCTGTTCCACTATCCTAGCTTCTCAGTCCTTATTTTACCAAATATTTTTTTCTAAAAAACATGCCCCCCCCCCCCCTTTCACAGTGTCCCACAAAGTCAGAATTTCAAGTACTAGAACGTATAGAATACAGAGGAAAATATTTGAGGAAAATATTTGAATGGTCTCAATTTCCCTCCATTTTCTCTGATCAAGTCTTTTCATCTTTCCTTGCCTGACATAAAATCCTTTCCAAATGTTCCTCTTCTCTCAACTGGAAAGATTACACCCACACACACACACAAAAAAAAGTTCTTATCGCAGAAAGACTAGAATAAAGTATTGACTAAAATCAATAACTCCTGACCAGAAATTTGAAACAATTTCATGGAAAGGGGGGGGGGGGGGAGAGAAAATGTTGTATAATGATGAGACATTAAAAACAATTTTTTCAAAATAAATCTTTTCGACTTGGCGGCCGACTGAAAATTTCCTAAATGCATGTATGCTTTTTCTTCCTTAAAGATTCTAGCGAGATATAGACTATCTATCTATCTATCTATTTATCTATCTCGCTCTCTCTCTCTCGCTCTCTATCTATCTATCTTATCTATCTATCTATCTATCTATCTATCTATCTATCTATCTATCTATCTATCTATCTATCTATATCGCTCTCTCTCTCTCGCTCTCTATCTATCTATCTTATCTATCTAATCTATCTATTTATCTATCTATCTATCTATCTATCTATCTATCTATCTATCTATCTATCTATCTATCTATCTATCTATCTTTCTTTCCAGCTAGCTAATTATCATCAACGATTTATGAAACAACATTTATTCTCAACAATGCCCTAAACCAGGTCACGGTGATTGGCAGCACAAATTCTTAATTACATATTTGCACATTTGTTAAAATAATCGATTGCTATTTAATTTATTTAAATTAGGCATTAAAACACATACAATAATTATTTTTAAAAAATTCAATCAATGTATGAAGGTTAATTTTACTCCCTTGAAATCACTCATCTGACGTCATATCGTCTGCCCACGTAACCACCCACCTACTTCCTTTCAGAGAGTTTTCCCCCTTATCGTCTGACACTTTCCTAACCAAAACGCCATTACTCTCATATTTTCCGCGTTCTTTAGACTGTAAGACGAGCGCTGCATGCTAAGCAGACTATGACTATAGCAGTACTGAACACAAACTCACAAAGATGGGAGTCTTATTGTGCATAGATCCGCCAAATTCTAGTTCGGTACTAGTAAATACACCCGGCTTTTGGAGAATTGAAATACTAATGAAGCCTTTTCAACCAATAATGCCTACAAATAATTATTTTTTGTTTTAAAATCCAACCTCTACCATTCTGAATGTAGGCCTATATAATAATACTATTAGTGATTAATAATAATAATAATAATTAATAATAATGATAAATAAGTTTCAGTTCTAGTTTTAAAAATGGGATATCATTTCTTTGCTTTTCTCTTATTCCAAGTCAGATTTTAAAATTATTATTAGCTGGAAGAGAACAAAAAAGTGTTAGGGTAGCATATTGGTAGCCATTTTAAAAATAAGAGGGAGGAAATGAACGAAAAAAAAAAATGACAAAGAAAGAGATAAGGAGATAAATTGATAGAGAGTTAAAGGGAGAGAGAGAGAGAAAGAAAGAAAGAGAGAGGAAAATGAGAAGCATGCATTCAGGATGCCCGTCTTTTAGGAATGTATATCAGTAACACAGTGTATTGCATACAAACAAATTAACACATTACTGAATATGAAGGTATTATAAAATAGAGAAAAATTATAATTCACATAGTATAGAAAAAAAAGACCATCTAGAATCTAGACCAATCCATGGTTTATAAATACAAATTAAAATAAAATGAGTTTGTATTCAATTAGCATTCTTCAGAGCATCCTACTCCAGTCATAGTGTGCCATCTTTCTCAGCAAAACTCCAAGCTAAATTTGAAAGTATTAACTTTCACAGTAATGTACCTTTGTCTTCATAAGTTTCTAAAAATAGTTTCGGAGGGTATATTTATCAATATGTTTTTAATTTGAATACCTTGGCTAAGTAAAAGAAAAACTAGACATGGACTTCTTAAAGTGCCTGATATTCTTCATGACTTTCTACATTGCCGGTTACATATTAGCCATTTAAACAATAATATACAAAAAGAATTAATCGAAATGTTTTAATCAGAAACAAAAAAGTACACATGAAATCAGTCATCTTAATTACATGCAATTTAAAATTTGAGCTAAAAGAATATGAAATTTGAAGGCCATCTCTCTGAAACATAAATGTCGTTAATTAGGTCTAGTTCGTTTTGAATGATATTTTTAAGACAGGCTTAAAATAAAAGGCAGGTATCTGGGTCATTTTGTTTTATAGGTTAATGTGGGGATGTTAGGGTCAAGGTTTGCCGAATGGCAGCTAATAGTTGACTTTCATGTCAGCCATTTCTCAAGTCTGCTAGCAGTTAGAGGGTCATTGATGGTATTTATCTTCGTTGGGGACCAAAGTATGGATTTATATGTAGGACTGTTATGTGGATTTATGTGTTGGACTGTTATGTGGATTTATGTGTAGGGGCGTTATGTGGATTTATGTGTAGGACTTTTATGTGGATCTATATGTAGGACTGTTACGTGGATCTATATGTAAGATTGTTATATGGAATTATGTATAGGACTAATATGTGGATTTATGTGAAGGACTGTAACTTTGATTTATGTGTAAAATAGATATTTGGATACTTCCGCACTAACATATAATCCGAGTAATCTGCTCATTGTTTCCTTTTTGATTTTTAAAATCCCGTTTACGTTCTTTAAGCAATTATATTCAGCAAAGAGGAAAAAGAAGATAAAATGATATGAAGAAATATAGGGACACTATTATGGAATAAGGAAAGAAGAAAAAAAAATACTTTTTCATATTTTTTTAAAAATTTTAAGTGTTATTGTATCATTTAGTTTTGATCAGTCATGTAATTATACGAGTGACTATTCCGTACATATAAATCTGTCCGATAGAATTTCTTTTTTTTTTACTAATTGTTTTTGTTCAGCTTTCAGCTTTCTGAATGCGCCATGATCCTAGCCCTTGTCTAGACCAGTTCTGAAAGGGGGATGGAAGATGGGAGTAATGCTGCACCCTCGTTAACCCTGGGCCACAAAGAAACAGATTGGCCTATACATTGCCTTCCCTTAGATCGCAAGGTCGGAAAAGGAACTTCTTTTACACACAGATTGAAGACCTCAGCGTTTTCAAAGAAGTTTTTACCTGGCATCTTGAGCATTAGCTCACACTGAGGGCTTCATTGCTTCAGAGGCAGTGCTGTATTTATTTATAGGCAACGTAAGCTATAGTTAAGGGCCCCCATCTTGCTGGGGGGGGGGGGCAAACATGGTTCCAGAGATGTTTTCATTTATTTCTAAGAAGCAAATTAAAAATCGCCTTGTGTTGATTACTAGAGGCCCCCTTATCTCAAAAAGCTTAGGGCGTCATTAAGTCTAACTCCAGTCCTGTGCAAAGGTTCCACATTATATTTTTGTGTGTGCTTTGATACGGCCCCTGACATGCGAGTCGGAAATTGGTATTAATTAATAAATTAAAATTGGGGCAAAATGCCCCCCTCTAAGCAATTTCTTCACATTCATCTATCCCTTAGTCTGTGGGACTGTTTGGGAATCACACAAGATCTATCGACCATCTTTCTCCATTCCTCTTTTGCCTTGGATAGAACTTCTTTGAATGGAAGGCTCGCCAATTCTTTTATATTGTCTTCCCATTTCTTTCTCTTTTTCTTTTTTTTTCCTGGTACTGTTCCCTGAAGGAAGGTCTTTGTGAGCTCCGAAAACCTTGTACTATGTACTTGTGCTTTTTTTACAGCAGTTAGCAGGTCACCAAGCAATTTAAGCTTATAAAATAAAGACAACTAATATAATTTAAATAGTATTCAGCTAAGTATATACTTCGATTCTAATCTACAATTAATACTATATATCTTGTTTCTACTAATTGTCTTAAAACTACCACCAATATTCATTGTATATCTGTGAAATGGTACTGATACTGTATTTGACTAACTGGTCAGCAGCAGGTCTAAGATTTAACGCTCTATTCTACCATTGTTGCAAGAGGGCGCCGCCCATGCATAAGTTTCCCTCCACGCTTGAACTGTTCGCGTATGATTTTGTTAAATTCGGGGCGTGCTTTTACCCTGCCATAGGCTGTAATCATTGTCTAACTGTGTTGCCGTGTCTTTTCCTTTTTCTAGAGAGGATTTTAAGTTAGTCAACGCGTATGGAATAACGAACGAGATGGAGAAAGAGACAGAGAGAGAGAGAGAGAGACAGAGAGAGAGAGTGAAAGAGAGAGAGAGAGAAACTAGATATGCAGCTAAAATTATAAAAAAATAAAACCAAATCAATAAATAACAAACCTGTTTGTGTTCAGAACTAACTATGGGATGGATGGCACAGTACGAATGGGAAGGCAATGTTTCCCAAATGTCGGTAACTTGTAAGTTTAAACACAAATGAAAAAATAAAATGTATTCTAAAATACATAAATATATTTATGTTTGAATTATATAGTTTAAAATATGATCTGAGCTCAGATACTGAGAGAGAGAGAGAGAGAGAGAAAGAGACAGAGAGAGAGAGGGGAGAAAAATAGAGAGAGATAAAGAAAGAAAGAGAGAGACAGATAGAGAGGAAGAAAGAGAAAAAGAGAGAAAAAGAGAGAGAGAGAGAGAGAAAGAGAAAGAGAGAGAAAGAGAGAGTAATTTCTACTAGACCATAACTTTAAAGCTGTCATATTCCAGCCACCTCTCTTGTGACTCCCCTGTTCGTCTCTCCACCCTTATTATAAACTTACATACAACCAGCGCCATGTTCCTCCCTACCGTCCCACCCTCTCAGTAAAATGTTTATAACTAAAATACATGTAGCCACTAAATCAGTCTAATCGAGCTGGTCATCTGTAATATAATGTAGGGACAGTAAACATGATTAAACAAACTTTGAAGAGCACATTTTGAAAGTTGTTTCTAGTCGTTGCCACTATCAGACTGTGCCTGACAGCTTATAGCTCCACCCTCTTTTGTGTAATAGAAATTTATTGCAAGGGAGATAATTGAAACTGACGAGAACAAATTACTGCCCTTGTCACATTTTCACAGTCCTATCACGTTAAAACGATTTTGGCCTTTTTTTTTTTTCCTTGTCTGACCAGATCTATTACGAAATTCACTTAGAAGGGTAGACGATTATTATGGTTATTCCTATAGAATAGATGACCAACGGCATTGTCAGTTTTGACTCTGACAGTTCGGCTAGACAGCCTCTCTTTGCTTGCCTAAATGTCTACTCTGTTATCCATATGTCGAAAGTTCCGTCTGTTGATAGTTGACACCTCGCAATTGTTATGGAATATATGTGCCTGTTTCTATAGTCAGTTTCTATGAAGCTGAACAGATTCTGATGCAATCACGAATAAAACTATGGTAGTTATTCAAGAACAAATTATGATGCAATCACGAGTTAATGGAAGCTGGTTAGTTTCTATGAAGCTGAACAGATTCTGATGCAATCACGAATAAAACTATGGTAGTTATTCAAGAGCAGATTATGATGCAATCACGAGTTAATAGCAGATGGTTAGTTTCTATGAAGCTGAACAAATTCTGATGCAATCACGAATAAAACTATGGTAGTTATTCAAGAGCAGATTATGATGCAATCACGAGTTAATGGCAGCTGGTTAGTTTCTATGAAGCTGAACAGATTCTGATGCAATCACGAATAAAACTATGGTAGTTATTCAAGAGCAGATTATGATGCAATCACGAGTTAATGGCAGCTGGTTAGTTTCTATGAAGCTGAACAGATTCTGATGCAATCACGAATAAAACTATGGTAGTTATTCAAGAGCAGATTATGATGCAATCACGAGTTAATGGCAGCTGTTTAGTTTCTATGAAGCTGAACAGATTCTGATGCAATCACGAATAAAACTATGGTAGTTATTCAAGAGCAGATTATGATGCAATCACGAGTTAATGGAAGCTGGTTAGTTTTTATGAAGCTGAACAGATTCTGATGCAATCGGGAGGGCGTATGTCGTAGTTGACGTGATAAATAGGGAAGAGATGGTGTGGGAGGAGGTGTGAGAAAATAGGATGGACAACAACCTCTCGGTATGATATGCGCCAAGCATTATTTTCTCTCTTTTGAGCCCAAGTTCAAATCCTGCTTGTCGTCATCCCCCCTTTCAGAAGTGTTGAACTATTATTCACGACTAGATTTGCATATGGATACTCGTAGGGCGTAATTTATAAAAAAAATAATTAAGTTCGCCTTTCAGACTTTGCGAACTATAGGGCAGATCATGTAAAGGTCATCTGTTTCTATGGCCCAGGGTTAACGAGGTTGTCTTGTGGCCAGCACAACGACCAACCGCATTTACATTTTCCCAACTAGTATCAGATACCCATAAGACCTACAGGCGCCCCAACGATCCCGAAATTAAAAATCCAAGTCTTCCCAGGATTCGAACCCGGGACCCCCCTCAGTTCGGAAGCCCAGAACTTTATTACTCAACCACCGCGCCTCAGGACGTAATTTATCAGATACGAGTTGTTAAGACGTAAGGATGTTCATTTTTCTGAAACGCGAGAAACGTAGTTACCCTTTTCAGACCTTTTTCAGACCTTTTTCAGACCCTTTTCAGACCTTTTTCAGACCCTTTTCAGACCTTTTTGAGACCTTTTTCAAACCCTTTTCAGACCTTTTTCAGACCCTTTTCAGACCTTTTTCAGACCCTTTTCAGACCTTTTTCAGACCCTTTTTCAGACCCTTTTTCAAACCATTTTCAAACCTTTTCAGATTCTTTTCAGACCCTTTTTAGAAATTGTGATCTATGAAGGCAGATGGTCTTAGGCTCATCTACTTCTATGGTCGATGGTCCACGAGAACGTCATTAGGCCAGCACAACGCCTGCCGCCTTTACGTCCCCAAAGTACCCAATAGAATTGGGGGTGGACTCATGGGTGCCCCAATCATCCAGAAGCTGAAATTTCCGGTGTTCACTGGGATTCGAACCCGATACGCCCCAGCACGGAAGCCAGAGCGCTTTAACTCTCAGCCTCTTTGTTATGAAGTGTGCGTTTCTATCATGGGGAGATGCAGAATGAATGATGCAAGGTAAGCCACCGTGTTGTCAGCGGTCTAAGGTACGACAGACGAGTCCAGAAAAGTGACAAAACGTGTTTTTGTAGTGAGTATTGGTAAAGTCTACTACTTTGTATTAGTTTCAATTCAAGTGGAATTGGTTTATATTTTACTATATAAACTTATCTTTAGTTATTCAAGTTATTTTAAATTATGTATTTAAAATATAATACGCCTACAGCGGTTTAGTTGTCCAATAGCAGATTGGTGCCACAAGTCAACGACCGTCCACAACACTCTCAAGCCTCAAAATGTTTTTTTTTTTTATTAATCTCATCCGGATTTTTTTTTTCTTTTCGTAAAATATTTGACATGCGACAATAATTAATACCCCCTCCGCCGTTTGATTAAAAAGAAGTCCTATACCTTAACCAGTGTTTGGATAGCCTCAATTAATGACCAGTCCGGATGTGGGATCTGTGGCTCTGGCAGACAGTCAGTGGACATTCATAGTAGTCTAGACTTCCTGTTCATTGTTACATGCTGTGTCGTCTGTCAAACGTAGCGGTTCGAAAGATGACATGGTCAGGTCACGTTGTGAACAGTCAGCATTTTTTTTCCTTCAATAAAAAACCAAGATTCTTGTAATTAAAATACCCAGATTCTATGACTGTTTCGAGAGTACATTTTGCTTTTGACATTTATTAAAACCATATATGTGGAGGCTGAGTGGTCAAGCGCTTGGCTTCTGGACGTAGGGGCCTTGAGTTCGAATCCTAGAAAAAACAAATAATTTCGGAATTTTTAAGACTTTTAAAGTCCATCCAACACTAATTGGTATCTGATATTAGCTAGGGAAAGTGAAGGTCGTTGTACTGGTCACGTGACACTCTCGTTAACCGCCCCTCTTAGACTAATAAAAGAGCTATACATTATCTGTCCCATACATTAAAACATACTATACTACTTCAATATGTATTATATATAATATTAGTGTTATATTATATTGTTATTATTATTATTATTATTATATATATATATATATATATATATATATATATATATATATATAACAATAGTTAGCATTTATATGTATGCAAAATAAGGCCCCATGTTGCTCTCACTGGCATAAAAAAAGCTAGTGGGCAGAAGATGGTCTCTGAAAGAGACAGTTGGTGAGGTCTTACGAGGGACACACATTTGATGCCCTTGTAGAAGACAGGTGCAGAAGACGCAAAGAAAACAGACTCCTCCCTCCCCCCCCCCCCCTTCCCCACGCCTGACAATGGATTATATCTGCAAGAGTTATTGGAAAATGTGCAAGTCGTAACTTAGTTTGTGCGGCGATGTGGGCATTGGAACTCAACATTCCGAATCGAAGAGTTTACCATTCCTCAAACGATGTTAACTAGCTATGGTCTCTAATGCCTAGAATGTTATTTCTTTACTCGCGTATAGCTTGTGTTTTTGGCATTACTCGGTTACCTAATAACAATCAAATCCAAACTACGGCCTTTGTTCCAGTTCCGGACCAAGGGCGCGGTGCTAACCGGCCCCTCAAAACTTCAGCTCTCTTTTCGACACGACAATTATTTAGTTTACGTCATTGTGACCCGAGACCCGCGGGTTGGAAATTTATACGACCCTCAGGGCAAAGTATAAACTTAATGTTGGGCCACCTTTTCCTTACAAATTTAATGAATTGCCACCTCTGCCTTATATATTTAATGTAAATAAACAAATTTTTTATTCTAAGAATAACACTTTTGTTGAAGACGTTTATCTATCTTTCTATGGCCATTACCATACACTCTATCTTCCCTGAACACCATATACTAAAGTATACACGAGCCTACTAAACAAGTACTGAACGTAACACATGTAATACATAATTACGGTACCATTTCTGTAGTCAATACATCTCCATGCTTAAATATTGCAAGAAACACATGATCTTTAATATATTATATATATATATATCCACAACAACCGCCAGCCTGCCTATTAGATCACTGGACAGCCGCCGGGGTCTTATTTCCCCATTCATAGCCCCAAAACTACCCACAAAGCCACTAACAAGGTGCTAACACGAATATAAACCAAACCCCAGCGAGACCAACTCGAACCGTCGAAATGGACTGGTTAACAAAATACTAGTGAAAGAGCCCGTCGTCGTTGGAGATAGTGTTTTGTCACCTACGCCGAACGCCGGATTTCCCCCGCGTAATTGGTTTTCAATTAGTAACAAAAACATCTTTTAAAAAAATAGAACTGTTTTCTACATTTTAATGGTAGTATATTTAAGGTGCGTAGGCTTTCTAGCTAATTGTTATTTTGGTTTAACATAGCTGCATTATTGGTTGAATAAGACTGTACTGGGTTAGGAAAACAAGCAATTCTGTCACATCCTGTAGCACTTTATAGATCCATATTGGCAGTGTTTTTTTTTGTAAAAGAATAGGTGCCGGTACTCAGTGATGGATTGCCTAACTTTTAACTACTAATACATTAATAATAAATGTAAAAAAAAAATTTATAAATTTTTCCCCACATTAAAAAGGTGCAGGTACGCCGTACCGGTGTGTACAGTCACAAAAAAAGTACTGCATATTAGAAGACGATATATATACACCTAACAGGATTAAAGGGAAACTCCGATGGTTTTGACAATTTTTGATATAATATGTGTTTTGATTTACAGATAATGAATATATTATTATTTTGTTTTTATTTGCAATAATAACTTAGTAATTGATATTTTTCTGACGTAATTTTCCTGCGCATCCAAAACGGTCAGACTTTCACCGGGTTTCTATGTGACGTCACACATGCCTATTAATTTAATCTATTGACTTACCGTATAACGGAAAACCATACAGTAACGTTTACATTCTCGTAAAAGAAATACATCTTCGTCTTTAAATGCCTGTTAAAGGAGATTTACATGTTTGACTAACCACGGCAGTCTGTATCTTCTCGCCAGACCACTCAACACATAACAAACACTATCTCTTGGTTGTCTTGTCAGGACTGACTACATGTAATCTCGACTAGCCTTACACTGACCAGTTTGTTTGAATCAGTCAGACACACGATCTATTTACTTCTTGGGATAGGGAGGGGCTTAGATGAAAATATATTTCTTTTTTTTTTTGGTTGTCCTAATGCTTTGAAATCTATCTATAACTGTACCATTGCGCTTGACTAGGCCGTCATTAATGACTCATTAAGCCTAACAGCCTAACAGCTACTGTAAGAATGAAGCGATACGATTGGTCAAATCTAGTTTCCCTTTCAGTATTGTTGAGGGAAGTGACGTATGCCTAACCTAAAAACAAAATATCAAAGAACCCCGTTTGTTTTGAGATGAAAATAATTTACTGACTAATTTATTAAATATAAATGTTTCTAAGCATTTAAATAAAAAATGGTAAAATGTTTACTATTACAACTTTTTACGCAGAATGTAAATATGTCAATAACTCAAATTTGAAAAACCACCAGAGTTTCCGTTGAAGTAAATATGAGAGACAAATGCTAAAAGGAAAAAAAAAGTCACGTGTACAATGTATGCAGACGTCACGATTGTTCCCGCCTTTTTCCTCTTGGTTATTACCAAATAGTAGAATGTCTGAGTGTTTTTGTTTTAAAGAATGCCTGAGTGTGTACTTGCTGACAGCTAAATCTGGTTCTACTTCTGATCTACCGATTCGTGTATGTGTTTGCCCAGCTATTGACTCTCTACGTTCAAATCAAATTAGATTAATTGACATGTACCAGGCTGCTTCATATAATTTGCAGTTTAGGAGCTTCTTTCAGAAGTGGAAGATGCTGTGTAAGTCCGAGCCCAATCAGGTCAGTTGACGGTGAGCAGGATCTGAACTCGGGACCATCGTGACCACAATGTAAAGTGTATACCACACGAGAAGGCAGTCATCCTGGTCACATTAAATGTGTCCAAACCTGCGTAACGTGTTCACTAACAAAGACAATAATAAAATAGAAAATAAACAAACCTTTGAAAAAAAAAAAAACGGGTAATGGAAAGGATGCTATCCAACAATACCAACGACGAAGATACAATCTAATACTGAACAGTGACTACTCACAGGAAGCATTCATTTTTATGGAGGTTTTTACTTTTTTTTAACCTTTCTGGAATTTTTCTAAAATTTTCCCAAAATGTTATTGAAGCACTTCCGGAATCTTTCTAAAATTTCTGGAATCTTTGTGGGATGTTTCAGTTTAATGTAAATGTTCCAGAACAAGTTATTCCGATCCGAAGAGTATCTTATCTTATCTTATCATAAGTCTTATCTTATCTTATAAAATACAGACGTAAATAAAAAAAAAGATTACCCCCTATTGATTCTGTACTTCTAAAAAGTGCACAAAAATGTTTACCTACCTTTAAGAAAAACAGCATATCATCACTTTTTTTTGGTGTATCCAGTGTAAACAAAATAAAGCAAGCTTTTTATAGCTTTTCCCGCCATGTTTGAAAATCTCAAACATATTTTTCTTCTGGTTTCGTTAAATCGAATTTCTTGGCTTCAATATTTGCGGAGCTCAAAGAACAGATATTGCAAGAGTGTATGCTTCGATTGTGTACATGTGTGGGTGAGTGTGTGCGTGTGTGTTTGTGTGGGTGTGGTAACAGCCTCAACACCAAAAGCTAACCTCAAATTACTCCACCTGTCAACTGGAATCAGAAATCATCTAGTCCCAGCCGCATTCGAAAGGGGGAGAAAAATCCAAAATTAGCAGGCATTTGCATGTCTCGGGGCAGTGCTGCTATCACTGAAAGGATGCGGGAAATTATCTAGATGAGCGATGCGGCAAATGCCATTCGGACTGAAGAGGACATAAAAATACGGGAGAACAAAGGCCGAGACGCAATAGACGATGTTAAAGACTTTCTTGTGTAAATACTTCTGCGCGAATATTAGCACACGGTCGGCTCTCATGACAGTGGCGTAGAAAGGGGCGGCGCTGAACGGAACGGAGCATACGTTTCAACATCTTTTTTTTTTTCTTTAAATATTTTATGACGTCAGGTAGATATAGCGAAATAAAATAGTGGTTTATTATTTTATTTTTGGTTTTAAAAAAGTTAGAAAAAAATATTTTGTTTTCAAATTGTTTTAAGATTTTGTATCTTTTTTTGGTCACATTTGCCGCTTTAATTTCAGCGCTATCAGCTCACGCTCTAAATAACATTCATCACTAATTCTTCCACTTAGGTGTGGTATAATAATAGTAAAGTTTCAGACCTTGTGGTCAATACTTTACTTTTCCCAATAATCTCAGGCACCTATTAAAGCTGGGTGGAATCAGAGGCGTCCAAAGATCCCGAAATTAAAAAATCCCTGTCTTCACCAGGATTCGAACCCGGGACGTTGTGACGGTTCCGAAGTCAAGCGCTCTACCGTTAAACCACCGCGCCTCCTGTATAATAATTTGCCTATAAACCTGTCATTACAAACTAGCAAGAACGGGTGAGTGTGTGTGTTCTTAAGTTATTAAGTATGAAAGGGAGAGTCATAAGGGTGTCACAGCTCGAGACCCATCGTTATAGTACACCTGAACACTGACCTGAACACAGACCTGAACACAGAACTGAACACAGACCTGAACACTGACCTGAACACTGACCTGAACACTGACCTGAACACAGACCTGAACACAGACCTGAACACAGACCTGAACACTGACCTGAACACTGACCTGAACACTGACCTGAACAATGACCTTCGCCGTCGCAACTCGTGACGTGACAACGAGCTGTGGTTATTGGTCTACACTGCCTCGGGTTGCAGATTCGCAGGTCAGTGTTCAGAGGTTGTAATGATAGCGGGCAGGGTATGAACACGGGACCATAGAGACGACCGTCCAGAGCGCATACCGCACGACCAGGCAGCCATAATGTTTGTTTTTTAAGCCAGACTGTGGATATTTTACACTTTTTGATGTCTCCTGAAAAGGTGATTGATTTACAAGGCTCGTACATATTATCTTTCATTTTTAAACAAACCAAACCATATTCTACCAAAAAAAAACAACAACAACATTTCACGGGGGTCCACAAACAACAGTTTTACGAGTGGTGGGGGTGTGTGCTAAATTCTACAATAAACCCTGTTTTTCTCACTCTTATCGAGCGGTTTCCTGGGAAAAAAACAACTCTTCCCTTTGTATCCTCTGTAATTAATTACACCAATAATTTTTCGACTCCCGCGTTACCCGGATGTTACGAAAGTAATGAAACAAATTTATTTCTTGGTTGGCGCTACTTGTGAAATCTCTTGACAGAAGTATTTAAAAAAAATAAAAAATTGGCAAGATACAAAAATAATTTTTATAGATTCATAAAAAACGTCGTGTCTGTAAAGCTAATTAATTAGTTTTGTGTTAAAACGAGCGTGTTTTTTGTTTGTTTCTTGTTGGTCATCTTCTAACTAAAACATTTTGAACATTTTTTTTCTTTATGTTCAATGTATTTTTTAAAATCCAAATAATAATACTAATAAGGCTAGTCTTCGAGTCCGAAGATTTGTGAGGAATGCAGTATTTCCCGTGGCTGCGCTGCCCCAGCTGTGACGTACATATTTTGCCACACCCAGGGCAAGCATAACCAATGTCCGCAGGTGGTCGATTTAGACTTTCTTTTCGCCGTCTGCGTTTCTCCTCGGTTGCGGATTTTGTTTAGGTCTTAAAGATGTATCACACGGCTTTCGTGAGTGACCTCCAGCTTTCTCGTTCTGAGGCCACATGCAACCAGGTGCTCTCTTCTATGTCAGCCAAGTAAAGTTGATGCCGACGCTGGTCATTGAAGCGTTTCCGTGGAGCGCTTTTGTTACGTCGACCACCATTTAGCTCACCCAAAAAAAGACTGCCTTTGGCATACGTTCGTCTCCCATGCGGGATACGTGCCCTGCCCAGCGTAACTGTCGGACCATAGGAATTCCCTCTATACTATCCATACCGGCGTTCGCGAGGACATCGCTGTTTGTGAACAATTTCAAAACACAAGAATACGTAAACACGTCAAAGAAACAATAGATGGTCGTTTAACAATTTTCTTATAGGATCTCTTTATTGTGCCAGATTTCAATGAATGAATTCCCCTGGCAAGATGTTGGAAGCTCTCACCCTCTTCCCAATATAACAAATTGGTAGTATCATTCAATCTAAATGTATTTTATATTTATAAAGTCAAAAATAGACACAAATAAACACAAACCATATTCTCAAGTAGTCTTAAATCTAATTAATCTGGTAGAAAACATTCCTTTGTACTCAACTTTTAGTTGACAGCGAATAGATAGTAGCAAAAAATGCTGTCAAACAAGGCTTTTTAAGCTTATTTTTTCAGTGACAAAAACATATTTCGGACCAATGTTTTTCTTCCTTTTTTTTAAATTCTTGGATCTAGATCTAGATCTATATATATATATCATCTAATGCTTTCTTATGGATCTTTCTTGACCTATTCACACAAAGATTTACACGGACGAGGTCTTAGCAATTACATGGGGCTCTGGGCGAGTGCCCTATAAGAGTCCAACAAGATCTGTAAATGCAATAATAATAAACAGGTCACGATACGGTGTTCGACCTCCCCTAATGTTGCACCTGTATAGATTTTTATTCTTATAAAACATACGTAATACTTTATGCAGGTACCATTTACCCCTTGGCTACGTTTGAATCGTACTACTGCGCCCGTCACTGGCACGATTGGAGAATTAAGGGACGACTTGTCGCTAGACCCCCCCCCCCCCTTCCCCCTGTTCAGGCTTCCGCGCGGGGTTGATGCTTGTAGATAGATCTAGTGTAGATCTACGTTTGACTGGAGGTACTACCGAACTCAAAACTACTTCAGTAACACCGGCGAAAAGCCGAAACAAACAAAATATGTAGTCGACGCTGATGCTGTTTACAAATCCATTTAATAATTAAGAAGGGAATCGTCCTATGTCAGCTATGTCCGTAAATCCGTATCTAAATTCTACTGCTCTACACAAAGCATCCTCTTTCTAGCGTCACTAAGAGCGTTCTTGTTTTTTAAAGATCTGTCACGTCATTTGTCGCTAAGTAAAACTTTACCCTTATTCCCGAAACAAATAACTAATTCCTAATCATGTCATAACAACTCCTCCCCCTCCCGCTAAAAAAATTGCCAGTCAATTTTTTATCTACTGTCTTAGTCTTACATTGTGCAAGGGCCAAAATGTAGGGAAACATAAAAGACAACACAACTTGAGTCTTGATTTCGGTTTCAACTTCTTCATCATTGTCCCAAACTCAAGTTGATCTGAACACCTATTTCCCTCAAATGTCACAACGTAATACTGTCCAATGTGATGTGCCATAGGTGACCGCAGACATAGGTGTCTAGCTATACTTTATCACATCACGTTCCAGATGTTACACCACTTTCCCTCACACGTCAGGACAGACATTTTACCTAATATGACAAATTGACATTTATCAATAATCATTCTCCTACTATACACCTAACGTTCGTTCGGGCATTTACAAGTGTATTTTATTTCCTCTCTCCACTTACTTGTCCCAGCGCGACCTAACTCTTTACTGATGTCTGAGCATGATCAACAACAAGGAATAACTTATAAAACTTACTTTCCCTTGATATCAATACCTCGTCGCCTTATAAATGCCCTATCTATTCATACGTCCATACATACAATTCATACATATTAATATTCATACATAATAAATAACTAACATGAGTCAATCTAATACTAACTAATACTACAACAACATAATACCCATCTGATTATGACTACTAGCCAAATCAATTAATTAAGAATAAACAATTTAAATAAAATCCAACTTATTTACACTACGGTTGTATAGTGTTATGTTTCACAGGCTATCTACACGACCCATACATTTGTTCTCTCCAACTGGAGTTAACATCTCTCCTTACACCACTATAGCCCGCGTGTGTCCTTCTTCCTCTGTATGACGTGCGCTTACCGCTACCACAGTCATTGCTTCTATCATCAATGTCGGATACAGACCTGTGCCTCCTATCCGAACTCGCAATCTTCTGTTCAGACTGTTCTGCCCTACTCCAACAGTCTTTAGCGATGTGCCCATGTTTATGGCAGTTAAAACAAATTCTGTCCTTTCTAAGTTTGTTTCGCCTCATGTTGCCATACCTGTTTTTCCAACTTCTAACCTGTTTGTCAGAAGCGTCTCTGACACCTGCTACATTTCCAAGTAAAACATCTCTAGATAACCTCGGCATGGCTACCCCTTCACAATACCCTGTGTACAATGGAGATCGAAGGAACACTTTGCACGCTTCGAACCTCTTAACTGCGCCGTCTGCCAATCTGACTGATTTGGTATAGCCTAAATAATCATTGGACTTAACTAATCCCCCTCTAACCGCGAGTGTACTGCTAGCTGTGTCCCGGATCACATTTATCTGTTTATTATTTATCATGCCCGGATATAATTTAAATCTATCTTCCCCACAATCAACGTAGTTAATTTCTTCATCTGGTTCACTATCTCCATTATCCTGTTCCCTACCTTGAATGTTCCTCACAAAATTAACCCTATCTGGTGGCCGATTATCCCTCTCTTGTCTACGGTTTCCTTGATTACCTCTCCTATCACTAGTGCCACTATTATCCTGTGTATTCCCATTGCCAGCTCCATTCCCTCTATGTTTTTTACATTGGTATGCCATGTGTCCCTTTTCCTGACAGTTAAAACATGTAACCTCCCTAAGGTTTCTATCACTTGCTTTAGGTCTATCTATTCTCCTATCATAACTTTCCCTGCCATTGTTTTCATTTTCCCAGGATCTATCCTTTATGCCATCATAACTATCCCGACTATTGTTCCCACGTTCCCTGGACCTATCATTTCTCCTACCATAGGTGTCCCTATCACTAACATCATTCCTTCTACAATACTCCCTATCATTGCTATCATTTCCCTTTACATAACTTACCAGGTCAATAACTTTTTTGTGGTCTCTAACTGAAAGTGGGTTGTTTGGATAAGCATTCTTAAAGATCCTAATAATTTCTACCAAGTCTTCAATTACCTTAGGGTTTCTTTCTTTTATAAAAGACTGTAGCTGAGGGTCGCATTTATTGATAAAATTGTCAATTAGAATAAAGTTCTTCAACCCCTCGTAAGTGTTCTCCACATTTTCGAATCCGAGCCATTTAGTGAAGAAGTCCTTCTCTGAGTTGATAGTTGTTTGTGGATCAACTTGGCTGGATGGAGTGTTTTCGTAATACTTCTTTCGGAATGTTGCCGCGTTGTGCCCGTATGCGTTTAGCAGTTCCTTCTTTAGCACCTGATAGCTGTTTTGCATCGAGTGATCGTGGTTCTGGCAAATCGTGAGGGCTTTCCCATGCACGAAGTCCAACAAGATTTCGGACCACTCCCTCTCTTGGACATTAAACTTTGCTAGTTTAATTTCAAAGCGTTTCAGATAGTCGCCGATGTCGTCCTTGTCTTCCGCAAAAGGTTGTATTTTCTTTTTCATCCATGCGGCGCTACTATGGCTTTCTATGTTGGCACTATTGTTGCTGTTCCCTTCGATGGGCACACTTACACCAGCCTCTATCCTCATCTGCTCAACTTGAATTCTCACTTTTCTGTCCGCCTCTTCTTTCTTCTCCCTCTCTACACGTTCCGCCTCTCTAACCTTTTCCCTCTCCAACTTTTCTGCCTCTCTAACCTTTTCCCGCTCTATGCGATCTGCTTCTTCTTTTTCCTTTTCTCTGGCTCTTTCAGTTTCTCTGACTCGTTCCCGCTCTCTGCGATCTGCTTCTTCTTTTTCCTTTTCTCTGGCTCTTTCAGTTTCTCTGACTCGTTCCCGCTCTCTGCGATCTGCTTCTTCTTTTTCCTTTTCCCTGGCCTTTTCCGCTTCTCTAATTCTCTCCTTCTCCAAGCGCTCTGCTTCCGCCGCCACCATCTGCTGCACATAGGCAGTTAGTTCTTTGCCTCGCAGTTCTAATTCTGTCTTGGCTTCCTGAATTAGCTTTTTTCTAAATTCTTCTAGGTCGTAACCTGAAGTAGTTGCCATATTCCTTATTTGTTACTTTATCCTACGATATGATACCTCTTATACCAACAAACAAAACCCTTGGCGTCTAACTACCAACTTAGACTAATAACCACTTCTACCCTTTCTCAAGATACACTTAGTATCCTTGGTACAAGTGTGTAGGCTACACTTTGACCCGACTGAATACGATGTGCGACACACGCACCCTCAACCGACCAGGTGTTACTCAACACTAGTGGCCGGTAAATAGACCAACCTGTCTATTTACAAATACTAAAATTACAACTGGGCAATCAGGCTTCACCTCGATTGTTCCCCAGATCTAGTCTAGATTACGCTAGATCTTAGTTAGTTACTTCTTACCTGCTTTCACAGCCCGGCGTGTATATAACTTACAACTCATACAAATAAACTATGAAAATAAACTTAAATACGATAAACACCAAACTATAGATCTAGTTTTAATGAATGAGACTTTCGTCTGACAGTAAGACTTAAGACGGGAGTATTGCAAACAATTAATACATGACGTTACTAAAAAAAATGCTTAACTAAATGATTCACACTCACATACAGGACGCATTAACAGCTAAACATATATATGGACCTCTTGCTAGATTACACCTAATTTTAAGGATATCCCCAATCCACCACGATTTAACCTGGTAGTGATAATCTAGCGAGTGGTCACTTCCCTACAGACTCTAATTATTCTAAGGAGAAAGTAGTTAAATAACACTTGACTTATCTGTCTAAGAAGCGGCGATAACTCCACAGTCAGTCTCAGGTCCACTCTTCCTACGCTAATGTCTGTCCCGGCGGCAAGGCTCACAACGATGTCTTCCCTAGCGGTGAGACAAGAACAACGAACGTTTCGGCTCTCCAAGGTCCTTCGGTACTGGTCTGCAATGGCTCCGGTTCTTCGGTGGTACGGCGTCTGGTTCTGGTGTTCACGGTGATCTGTCGTCTGGCTCCGGTTCGTCGGTGGCGTAGAGTCTGGTTCCGGCTGCTGGTTCCGACGCAGGTACGGTGGTTCCAGGTGGTCGTCTGTCCAAAGTGAACCTGGAACGGTCCAACTATTAACACAGCGACAAAGTCAAAGTCCAGTGCTAAACTACCGGCTATCTGGCTATCTAACGTGTAGCACAGAATTCAGCCGAGCTGTAGATCAAATTAGCACTACTGTACTTAAGTGCCGTAGGCAGTACGATGTCTCCTACGTCAAAAGTTCTTTGGCGTGACCCCAACGGTCGATCTTGGCCTTGCAGAAGGTGACCTTCACGTTCGTTCTCACTATGCCGGGCAGGCGATATCTCTTCAGTACGGAATCGACAGGACGATTTTCTTCCCTCCACAAAACTGTAGCCTTCTCGATACAAGCTTCAATACGATGCCACAAGTATGGGCACTTACAAATCACAACTGTAGATCTAGATCTATATTTCGTTACCTCCTAGTTCTACGAGTCCAGGATCTCACTGGCTTTCCTTCGCCGACGTGGCCGTATAATCAGGGTCTAGCTGCAGACTAGGCCGATGACGTTAACTTCTGCCTCCTCCTAACAGAGGGCTTCTATTCTTCTTGATGTTGCTGCCAGTAAGCTCCGAGTCGGGGGTCGCCACGTTGTTCAGGCTTCCGCGCGGGGTTGATGCTTGTAGATAGATCTAGTGTAGATCTACGTTTGACTGGAGGTACTACCGAACTCAAAACTACTTCAGTAACACCGGCGAAAAGCCGAAACAAACAAAATATGTAGTCGACGCTGATGCTGTTTACAAATCCATTTAATAATTAAGAAGGGAATCGTCCTATGTCAGCTATGTCCGTAAATCCGTATCTAAATTCTACTGCTCTACACAAAGCATCCTCTTTCTAGCGTCACTAAGAGCGTTCTTGTTTTTTAAAGATCTGTCACGTCATTTGTCGCTAAGTAAAACTTTACCCTTATTCCCGAAACAAATAACTAATTCCTAATCATGTCATAACACCCCTTAGCACTAGGCTCGGGGCGGTCGGACCACAAGCCTCCCCAAAATGCAGCTTCTGTTTCATAATTTTTTTTTCTCAAGAAACTCGGGATATTTCCTGTGCAGATAAGAGTCGAGTTTTATCATTGCTAAAGCCTTTTTTTTTTCCAGAATTGAGCTGTTATGGTCACTCGTTTAAACTTTCTTCCAAGGCTGATTTAAAGCGGGCATCTTACGGCATCACTCTTCACACAGCCACGCCAGACCCCTAGATTTGTATCAGAGTAAAGTTTACCACTTTTTTTTTTAAAGGCGGAAAAATAGGGGGGGGGGGGCGTTCATTCCACAGAGACACCAGCAGACGACAATGTACACAGCAATCATTCCATATCGAGGCAAATCTTGAGAAGGAAAGAGTTCAAGTTTTTTTTCTCAACTATCAAAAAAAAAAAGAGAGAGAGAGAGAGAGTTGATGCTAATAATGACATAAATCTAGAGGCCACTTATGTCACGAAAGACGACATTTTAATGTCATTTTAATGGGTCGAAATTCATGCAATCTCTAGGTCAGTGCGAAAGACAGACCCCAGAAAATTATAAATACACAATTTAGAAAGTGATTTGAATTCGGTTGCAGTCCGAAGGAAGACTATGAATAAACCCAAAACAGTTGAAGATTACCTAAATGAGATGGAAACTTTATAAATGACGTCATCTACTCTCTTAATCTCAAACCCAAACATTTTGTTATAGAATACAGTTACTTGTGACTACACCGAGTTGCAATGTTGCATTTTCTGTTGTGGCTTCGGACTAGAGTTCTGTCTTCACCCTGCCGGCAGCGAAAATGGTAGGCTTCGATTGATTCTCGTATATAGACTGTTTTAATCCTTGGTTTCATTTGAAAAAAAAAAGAAAAACATATTCTAGCTTCTCACATTTGTGATTAGTGTTAAATGTCGTACTACCCATAGCTTTTAACGACATCCCTAAAAATCTAGCTATTTTACCCTGAACAGCAGTGAAAAATCTGCCGCCATAATTTATTAATCTCTGTTGTTTCACGACCGGAAGTGTTTTCTTTTCATCTCTTGGTATCGCGTTACCCGGCATGCAGCGTGGAAGTCGGATGTGATAATCCCCGCTTACCTGGCAAGTGGTTGCCGCGTGGATTATGAACTGGGCCATTAATGAACCGTTATGATAATTATGTTGCGCCACTGGGTTCACTGCAGACGACTTCTGTAGAATGAACAAGTGACAACAGAACTGAAATAAATGGCTGCGTAATATGGAATGAAGACTATAGAAACTGCTTCCTGAATAAATCTAGCAAAATGACTTGTGATTTAGCTGAAGATAGTTGTATTATTGCACAGTCTCTGCGCGCGTGAACTAACCTTGAACCTAGTTTATTATCCCCCCCCCCCCCCAAATGTAGATTAGCATTTCTAGAATCTTCGCGCCGTGCTAGAGAGAGAAACAAAAAAAAAAGTTTGATTGTTACATTACATCCTTGGTCTGTTGTTTCCCAGATCTGATTTATCTCCCTTTTTTATAAATAAGAGAGTGGCAATAGTTGTTTTTTTTCCCAGTACCTAATCTATTCTGATAAAGTGATGCCTGAAAAAGTATTTTAAACACTGGTCCTGGCTAGTGGCGTACTTCTTTGAGTAAGCTGGCTGGCATGAAATCGGGTGCAGATGCTTAATTTGTCTTTATTGTAGCTAATATTTTGTGGGTTCCTCCTTTTTGTATATCTGTATCTCTTGTTTGTCTTTGTCTCGTTGTGCGAGAAACAGAATGCTTGTTTTAAATTATCTAAGACCTCTACGATTCTATTGAAAAAAACGTGTTAAGGTAGACAAAAGTATACAGTAGAGGTGTATATTTACAAAGCTCATATCAACTCACCATGTCTGTCTGTCCGTCTGTCTGTCTGTCCGTCTGTCTGGTAAAAAGTTCGAACACGTTTATTTCTCCCATTTTCCCATTTCTTTGACCACGTTGAAACTTCGCACACAATTTTTTCATTGACCCTGACAGGACAGGAATCCATAATTTAAAAAAAAAACAATTAATTACTTATTAGTGATTAATTTTTTTTTAGTGATTAATTATTTTGTCGATATCGAAATAAGTGGAATAACTGCTAACTGCCAGTGGGTTAATTAAAGTGACGTCCATCGCACGATAAGCCTATACTAAATAATGTTGACCCTTTAATTATTTCATTCTTAAAAGCCAGTGACTACATCCATGATAATGATATGCTTAATGTAAATTGCGGGAACCCTGTCAGGCGCGGGGCCCCAATTGGAGCAAGCGGTCAAATCGGCCCTAAGGCCGCCCTGATCAGGTCCTCGACAGATTGGCGTGACCAAGGCCAGATTTACTTCTAGGCGACGTAGGCTATAGCTTAGAATCCAAAAGAAATATTTAGCACTGATAGCTTGGGACCTTTCAAGTCTAAATAGATGGGAATACCCGCATTTTAACGTGACGCAACCTGCAGGCTTCTGACCCAGACTTCTTTTTAAAGGGTAATTCTCTCCCCCTACCCCCTTTTTATCGAATCTCCATTGACGAAGAAAGGGACAACGATGTAATCATTTTTTTCCCCCTTTTCATTACCATACCATAAGTAGAGGCTTAGGGCCACACCATAACAGAAAAACTTAACCATTTACATTCTCGGACGAACATTAACAACAGTGACAATCTTGAGAGACTTTAAAAGCACACACCCCCAACACACACACAAACACACACACACACCTCTCACCCAAACACAATTACGTTCACATAAAAAAAAAAAAAAAAGAACAACACCCTCGTCATATAAGCCTAACACACGATCCCAAAAAAAGTTGAACGCGAGCTAGACATGTCGTTAAGTCTGTATAAAACAATTCAACGCTCTGGTGGAATAGACCTGTCATGTTTTGACCAGCCCTTAAATTGAACGCTCCTTTGGTAAACACGCCATAAGTCATTCCACGGCCAGCCAACAAGCATGACGTAGTACACTCAACGCACCGGCCCGCTTAGGTCGATGTGACTCTCACACTGCAGGGGCTGTCAGGCTCTTGGTTACATTATTATTACGCAAACCCAGGAAGATACCCTCCGCCCCTCCCCCCTCTTCCTTTACAGACGCTGTCTTATTATTTGTTACTTATTACTTGATACATTGGTGGCGGGAGGGTTGCGGAATAAATAAAGCAGCGGGAGGGTTTAAAGTTCAAATTTTGGTAAAGGATTGGGGGGTATCTTTACCCCAGAAGTTAAGGAAGACCCGTGTTGTATATGAGAATTTGATTGTCGGGGAAAGTATACTTTAAGGCAGCGGTTCTTAACCTTTTATGCTCGGCGACCCCTTTTTACAATCCCCCACTTACCCGGACCCCCCCTCCCCCGCACACACACAGCAATTGAAGAATAGACAATAACAATCGATTTTTTCAATAGTCTTTTGCGACCCCTGGCAAATTGTCAATCGACTCCCAAGGGGGTCGCGAACCACAGGTTGAAAACCCCTGCTTTAAGGGCTTCGTTGTACAGACTTGTTTACATGCAGAATAGAACCGAATTTCTTTCGGCATGCTTAGTATCTCGCATCTCATCTGTCCCTTGACTTTGGGTGCTGTGACAGTTCGTAGGGGTGCTGTGACAGTTCGTAGGGGTGCTGTGACAGTTCGTAGGGGTGCTGTGACAGTTCGTAGGGGTGCTGTGACAGTTCGTAGGGGTGCTGTGACAGTTGGTAGGGGGTGCTGTGGCAGTTCACAGGGGAGCTGATAGTTCGTAGGGGTGCTGTGACAGTTCACAGGGGAGCTGATAGTTCGTAGGGGTGCTGTGACAGTTCGTAGGGGTGCTGTGACAGTTCGTTATGTTGTGACAGTTCCTAGGGATGTTGTGACAGTTCGTAGGGGTGCTGTGACAGTCCGTAGGGGTGCTGTGACAGTCCGTAGGGGAGCTGTGACAGTTTTTAGGGATACTGTGACAGTTCGTAGGCGTACTGTGACAGTTCGTAGGGATACTGTGACAGTTTGTAGGGGGTGCTGTGACAGTTTGTAGGGGGTGCTGTGACAGTTCGTAGGGATGCTGTGACAGTTCCAAGCGATGTTGTGACAGTGCCTAGGGTTCTGCGATAGTTTCTAGGGATGTTGTGACAGTTCCTAGGGCTGCTGTGAAAGTTCGTAGGAGCTTTTTAAAGAAATAGAAAACTAGATTCAATATATAATCTTATTCTTTTTCTTAGAAAATCTTACAGCATAATAAAAAGACAGGAATTTGATGGAGACTTTTTTGTATTAAGCCCTTGTCACGTATTACGAATTGAATTCTACTTTTAAATGGCTTGCCTAGGGGAACGTGACAATAGAAAAGGAGTTGTGTCACTTATCTTAAGTCTGAATTTAATCAAAGACTTACAATGAATAACAAAAAAAAAATGACACAAGAAATCGGAAGGTAAACTATCAACTTAATGTTTAATCAAATATAAAGTTACAAGAAAGAAAAATAAACATTTACTCAATACACTAATACAGAATTGATGTGTTGACCAAAACCCTTTTACAAAAATGACATGTAAAAATATTACAATACAAGAGTTTGAAAATGTAATTACAAATACAAGCAAGCAAGGCCTTACATAAAAAAAAATTAACTTACACGATAAATGGTATACCACGCACGGGTCGCGCAATGTCTCCGCTATTCTGTCCCACGGCTGTCTCCGTATGTCTGTCTGTCAACGTTACGCGAGCGGTCTTATATAATCTACCGCGCGTCGATATCTCGTATATTCTAGAACAGAAAGTCCTCAACACCCAGATCTAGAACGCTCTTCAAAGAGACAGAAGAAAAAAAAAACACCCTCCTTTCAACCAGAGGTACACACACAGGTCAAGGACCGGTCACTGTCTGTGTGGCTTGACGAATAATAAAAAAAAAACTTATTACACAAGGGGCAGACAACCTACCCGTCTCTCGACCGCAACAGGTCAAAGAAAGAAAAAAACAACGCCTAGATACGTAACACCTCCCCCCTAAAAATAAAAAGTTTACATTTCCACGAAATGGAAATCTTTTTAGAATTACAAAAAAAAATATTTACATTACAGAATGTATTTATCATGATATATATAAAAAAATATATACATCAAAATACTTTTTACAATCTAGACAAGGCATCGGCGATAACATTTTCGCTGCCTTTTATGTGTTTAAGATCTAGGTTGTACTCTTGTAAAAATAAACTCCACCTGAGAAGTCGTTGGTTCTTGCCAGACATTTTGTGGATAAATGTAAGGGGATTGTGGTCAGTAAATACAACCAGTGGCCATCTGGACCCACTGATATAAAAATCAAAGTGTTGTATAGAAAGAATCAACCCAAGACATTCTTTTTCCACAGTAGAATAATTTCTTTGATGTCTAGTAAATTTCTTGGAAAAGAAACAAATAGGGTGCTCTACTTGGAAATTATCTTCTTGGTAAAGGACTGACCCAACACCTGTGTCACTGGCGTCAATAGCTAACCTAAAAGGTTTTCCGAAGTCAGGAGCCATCAAAATGGGAGAGCTAGATAATATCTGCTTGATCTGGTTAAAGGCTTTCTGACATTCATCCGTCCAAGTAAATCGGACGTTCTTTCTCAGGAGGTTTGTTAAAGGACTGGCAATGACAGAAAAATTTTCGCAAAATTTTCTATAATATCCAGACATTCCCAAAAATCTTCGGAGTTGTTTCCGATCAGCAGGGATAGGGAAAGCTTGGATAGCTTCTACTTTGGCCATTACAGGTTTCACCTGGCCTTGTCCTACAATATGGCCTAAGTATTGGATTGAAGCCTGGCAAAAATCACTCTTACTCAGGTTTACAGTAATTTTTGCATGTAACAGTTTAGTAAAAAGACAATGCAGTTGCTTACAATGGCTAGAAAAATCTTGGCTAAAAATTACTACATCGTCTATGTATGCGTGGCAATTCTCCATGTCAGCAAGCAGGGCATTTATCATTCTCTGGAAAGTGGCAGGAGCATTCTTCATGCCAAATGGCATCACTTTGTATTGGTACAGACCATCAGGGGTGACAAAGGCGGAGATTTCCTTTGCCCTATCAGTCAGGGGAACCTGCCAATAACCTGAAAGTAGGTCTATTTTGGTGATGTACTTAGCGTCACCAATACGATCTATGAGATCGTCTATCCTAGGGATAGGAAACGAATCGGTCTTTGTTACAGCATTTACCTTACGGTAGTCTGTACAAAAACGATAAGTCTTGTCCTGTTTAGGTATCAAGACACATGGGGAGCTCCAACTACTGGAACTTGGTTCAATGAGGTCATTTTCAAGCATATACTTGATTTCTGACCTAAGTATAGCAAGTTTTTCAGGGTTGACCCTGTAAGGATGCTGCTTGACTGGAGTAGCCTCGCCAACATCTACATCATGCATTATAACATTAGTCTGTTTTGGTACATCAGAAAAAATGTCATTAAATTCATTAATGAGTTTCATGATAACTGGCCTTTCTGTCGAAGACAGATGAGACAGTTTTACATCCAAATTCTGTAATACAAAAGAATTAGGTATTTTGTATTGTCCAAATTTCTCCTTTACAATATCATCATCAATAGGAGAAACATGGCTATTTGAACAACTTTTGACTGTATTTAAAACACAATTACTCTTATCTGAGTGATCTGGCCGAGATACATAAGGCTTCAGCATGTTTATATGACATAGCTGAGTCTTTTTCCTACGGTCAGGGGTTTTGATTGTGTAATTGAGGTCACTAATTTTGGTCTCAATTTCATAGGGACCAAAATATCTGGCTTGCAAGGGTTGACCTGGTATGGGCAAAAATACAAGCACCTTATCCCCGGGAGAAAATTCTCTAACACGGGCCTTTCTATCATACCAGCGTTTCATGCTGGATTGGGTGTTTTGTAAGTTATTTTTGGCCAGAACACAAGCATCATAAAGTCTAGTTTTAAACTTAATTACATAGTCTAAAAGTCCTTCAGTGGCTGTTGGTGACAACAAAGTCTCTTTTATACATTTCAAGGGACCGCGCACCGAATGGCCAAAGACTAAGTCAAAAGGGCTGAATCCCAACGATTCCTGGACGGATTCACGGGTTGCAAACAGTAGCATGTGGATTCCTTCGTCCCAGTCTTTTTCGTGCTCAAAGCAATAGGTTCGGATCATGTTCTTGAGAGTCTGATGGAATCGCTCAAGAGCGCCTTGCGACTCGGCATGATACGCACTCGACATGCAGTGTTTGATGCCCAACTGAGTCATGACTTGCTTGAAAAGATTGGCCGTGAAATTCGTTCCTTGGTCCGATTGGATGGACTTTGGTAGACCAAATAGAGTAAAGAACTTGATTAAGGCCTTCACAATGTTTGATGCTTTTATGTTCCTTAGAGGAATAGCCTCAGGAAAACGAGTTGAAGCACACATAATGGTCAACAGGTATTGGTTGCCAGCTTTTGTCCTTGGGAGAGGACCAACACAGTCAATAAGTACTCTGCTGAAAGGTTCTTCAAAGGCTGGAATCGGCTTCAGAGGAGCAACAGGGATCTTTTGATTTGGCTTGCCAACCATCTGACAGGCATGACAGGATCGGCAGTACTGGATGACATCTTTCTTCAAACGTGGCCAGAAGAAGTGTGACATAATCTTGTGGTATGTCTTGTGTATGCCGAGATGACCTGACATTGGTGTGTCATGAGCCAGATTCATGATGTACGCTCGGTATCTTTCTGGTAACACTATTTGATGGCATATTCTCCATTCTTCTTCGTTGGATGCGTCTGGAGGTTTCCATTTCCTGAAGAGCATATCATCTTGGATGTAGTAGCACGTTGATGCTAGCTCTGCCTCTTGTGATGTCATTGCGGTTTCTCGGAGTTTGGCGAGCTCTGGATCCTTCTTTTGGTCCTCAATCAACTGTTTTCGAGTTGATGCCGGCTTTTCAGAATTTGGCGTTGGTTCTTCTTCAAGAGAAGCAAAGAATGTGGTGCTCAAGTCCACATCATCTTGGTTACTGTTGGCTTTGATGACGTTTTCTTCTTGAGATGCTTTCAACCTCATTGCCCTTGTTACTGCACACGCTGGATATAACTCTAGGTCTTCCTCGGGTGTGGCAGATAAGTCGGGTGTTTGAGTGACGATGGGTTCGGCTATCACCTTTCCACCTGCTAAGTCATTGCCTAACAGCAACGAGATGCCTTCCAATGGTAATGTTGGTCGGACACCTACAACAACCGGTCCAGTAATAAGATTTGACTTTATGTCGATTAGATGTAGAGGCACATCTATACATCCAAGCTCTACGCCTCGTAACAGGATGCTCTTCCCAGTCGATGATGATTTTGACAAGGGCAAGACACCCTCTAAAAGTAACGATTGTGAGGCACCTGTGTCTCTCAAAATGGTGATAGGTCGTAGACTTGTAGAATCACCGGGTAGTGATACGAATCCTTCCGAAATGAAAGGCTTAAAATCCTCTAATAAAACATCAATTTTGGTTGATGCAGACTGGACTTGGGTCGAACTCTCGCTGGAGTCATTGACATCTCTAGGAGACGCAGTGGAGAAACTCTTTCTTGAGTCAGTAGAACATCTTTTGGATGTATTTGGAGAACTCTTGATGGAGTCATTGGAACATCGGGGTGATGTCTTATGGGAACTCTTGATAGAGTCATGGGAACATCGGGATGATGTATTATGGGAACTCTGGATAGAGTCATTGGAACATCGGGGTGATGTCTTATGGGAACTCTGGATAGAGTCATTGGAACATCGGGGTGATGTATTATGGGAACTCTGGATAGAGTCATTGGAACATCGGTGTGATGTATTATGGGAACTCTGGATAGAGTCATTGGAACATCGGCTTGATGTATTTGAAAAACTCTTGTTTGAGTCATTGGAACATCGGCTTGATGTATTTGAAAAACTCTTGTTTGAGTCATTGGAACATCGGCTTGATGTATTTGAAAAACTCTTGTTTGAGTCATTGGAACATCGGCTTGATGTATTTGAAAAACTCTTGGTTGAGTCATTGGAACATCGTAAAGATGAATTTGAAGAACTCACTGTTGAGTCATTTGAACACCGTGGAGACATTTTCGGAGAGTCTTGTACAGTCAATACATTTGAAACAGGTGGTGTCGAGGTATTCTTGATATGGCTTGATGATGAGGGAGTAAACCTCGACGACCACTGTACTGTGCAAGCGCTGACTTTTGAAGGAGCTTTTTCGTTTCTCTTCCTCAATTTCCAACAATCGTCAACTTTATGGCCTTCTCGTTTGCAGTAGGAACAAGTAGCTTTACTTGTAGTAGGTTTTCTGTCATTTGTACTGCTGTTCTTGATGGAGTTGCTAGCAATGGACTCAGGCTGTTTGACTTGTTTTGGCTTGACATCCGTCGTATACTTGGCAAATTGATGTGATATTATATAATCGTCTGCCAACACTGCAGCCTTGTGCACATCTTCCTCGCCACGATCAGCTATATGCGTACGGACGTCCAGCCGCACACAACTCTTGAACTCTTCCATCAGCATTAGGTTCTTGAATTTTGCAAAGTCGGTGCCGATTTCCTTGGAAGTGAGCCATTTCTCAAAGCGTCGCTCCTTTTCCCGCAGGAATTCTACATGGGTTTGGCCATCCGATTTGCGACAATCCCTGAACTGCTTTCGGTAAGCTTCCGGAACAAGTTCATATGCCTTAAGAATTAAGGCCTTAACAACATTATAATCTTTTTGTTGTTCAATGGTCAAAGAACAAAATACCTCTGCAGCTCTACCAGTCAAAACTGTTTGCAGCAAAGTGGGCCACAAAGTTTCAGGTACATTAAAATTTTTCACAGCAAGTTCAAATTGTGGAAAATAATTGTCAATTGTGGCTTCATTAAAGCGTGGAATTATTTTCAAAAATTTTGTTGCTTCAGCAGTATGACTGGCAGGGGAAGAATCTGGTCTTACATTAGCAGCTAACTCTAATTTTTTTAACTCTATTTGTAATTTCATTTCCATTTCTTTCTGCTCTAATTCTTTTTGTTTAATTTCCTTCTGGGCTTCTATTTCCATTTCTTTCTGCTCTCTAGCCGCTGCAAGCTCTAATTCTTTTTGTTTAATTTCTTGCTCTCTAGCCGCTGCAAGCTCTAATTCTTTTTGTTTAATTTCTTGCTCTCTAGCCGCTGCAAGCTCTAATTCTTTTTGTTTCCCCAAGATAATTTCCTTCTCTTTTAAAGCTAACTGGGCTTCTATTTCCATTTGTTTTAATTTTATCTGAAGTTCTACATCTGATTTACCCTCATCGGGTCTAAGGGTTTCTAAAAGGTCTTCAGAAAACACTTCCTCGTCTACATAATGGACTACAATGTTATCTCTGATTTCTTGTTTAAGAGCATTTGATTTTATTTTTAACCCTAAATGTTTAGAAATAAGGACCAGTTCCTTCCTAGTAAAAGCATCAAGCTCTTCCACAGAGGGATTTGCAAGAAAAACCTGAATATCCATGACTAACTAACAACTATTACAAGCAAAAAATGTATACAATGTAAATATACAGTACAAAATCAGTACAACAAAAAACCTTAAGAGAGTTTGGTCAATACTATTGATACTTTACTTCCGACTCTTTGACACAAAAAAAAAAAAATTTTGTTAAAGTCAACTTCGCCTTTACAAAATTACTCAAGTAAGACGAAAATAGGTTCAGAAAAATATCCCGGACGAGCCCCCAAACTTCTTTTGTCACGTATTACGAATTGAATTCTACTTTTAAATGGCTTGCCTAGGGGAACGTGACAATAGAAAAGGAGTTGTGTCACTTATCTTAAGTCTGAATTTAATCAAAGACTTACAATGAATAACAAAAAAAAAATGACACAAGAAATCGGAAGGTAAACTATCAACTTAATGTTTAATCAAATATAAAGTTACAAGAAAGAAAAATAAACATTTACTCAATACACTAATACAGAATTGATGTGTTGACCAAAACCCTTTTACAAAAATGACATGTAAAAATATTACAATACAAGAGTTTGAAAATGTAATTACAAATACAAGCAAGCAAGGCCTTACATAAAAAAAAATTAACTTACACGATAAATGGTATACCACGCACGGGTCGCGCAATGTCTCCGCTATTCTGTCCCACGGCTGTCTCCGTATGTCTGTCTGTCAACGTTACGCGAGCGGTCTTATATAATCTACCGCGCGTCGATATCTCGTATATTCTAGAACAGAAAGTCCTCAACACCCAGATCTAGAACGCTCTTCAAAGAGACAGAAGAAAAAAAAAACACCCTCCTTTCAACCAGAGGTACACACACAGGTCAAGGACCGGTCACTGTCTGTGTGGCTTGACGAATAATAAAAAAAAAACTTATTACACAAGGGGCAGACAACCTACCCGTCTCTCGACCGCAACAGGTCAAAGAAAGAAAAAAACAACGCCTAGATACGTAACACCCTTTAAATCTAGACTGGACAGAACTAGACTTTTATCACTGCATGAGAATAGAAATCAAATGAATATTGTTTTGGTGCTCACTGTAGTTACTTAGTTTGTTACTGTAAAAGTTTCCCTTTTAGACCTTGCAATCTATAGGGCAAATGATGTAAAGGTCATCTGTTTCTGTGGCCAACGGTTAACGATGGTCTCTTGTAGCCAGCACAATGACACACCGCTTTTACTTTTCCCCAACTAATGCCAGGCACCCACTAGAGCTGCGTGGACTCAGAGGCGCCCTAAAGATCCCAAAATTAAAAATCCCAGTTTTCATCGGGATTTGAACTTGGGACCCCTAGCGTCTTACCCACTCAGCCACCGCGCCTTCATTTTGTTACTGTTGTTACACTATCTATAAAAAAAACGTATAACATATAGAGCTAAATCTACATATTATAGACTGAATAGTTTGAAATAATCACAAAGCAAAGTGGATCACATTTTTTATGGCACATTCTAATTGAAAATTTAAAAAATACGTTAAATTCATTGATACGTATGAATTTGAAAACCGAGTTCGGATATCCGACTTGGGTTGATTGGTGTTTGCTGTAATTCCGAAACATGGGAATTTTATATTCGGAATGTCTATAGATCATTCATTTTCTGTAGCCGAGGGGCGACATCCCAGAATCATTTGGTGCCCATTGTGTTCTCACAATTGAAAAAAAAAAAGATGAGCTTGCAATATTTACCGAAAAATTGTATCCATGTCGAAGTCTACGTTTAATAACTCTAGATGTGTGCACAGACCAAACGAATTTAAAATTATCGACCCAGCTGTAGTCAGTGGCGTAGCTGGGGTGGGGGGAGAGGAGGGGTGGGGGAGAATTTGAAAATCCCCCCGGGCCCCCACCTGAAGGGGGCCCCCAAATTAGTGTTTTTTACGTTAAGTATTGAATATTTGCAAAATGCAGGGGCCTCAAAAGAGGTCAAGGCCCCCCCTGGCCCCCGAATGATGGCAAATTCCTAGCTATGCCCCTGGCTGTAATCAATCATTCAAGCAATCTCTCCAACTTGCAAAACTTGTATGCATTGAATTATTCCTACCTACTGATTTGTTGATTTAATAACTATGTTTATCAATCTGTGTCAATTAAAATAAAAATAAATCTACGCTACATCTATTTTGGCTTCACTAGAGCCTCAAGTCCTGGCCACTCCAGTAAACTCAGGTCGATTTTCTTTTGTTGACACAGCCAAGTGTTGCCACATTGCGTTCATTAAATCATTTCCACCCAAAAAGTCAAACATAAAAGTTTCGCTCAAACAAAGTGAAGAAATCTGGCACAATGACCGTCTGATTACTTTCGCCAGAAAATGAAAAAAAAGTTTGAACGACAACAGAATACCAACACACTAACAGTGTTTAGATTTTTATTTCAGTTAGCTTCCTCTTTCTCCCAGATTGACTCAGTATTGCATAAAGTCCGAACACCAGATTAAAATATTTGGGGCCACAAAGTGATACATTTTACGAGACTTAATACAATGTGTAACCCATCACGTTAAAAAGTCGGATTTATGTCTAAATTTAGATTTAAGCTATTGTTATAAATGTGTAGCTTCTTTTTTTTTTTTATCTATAGATCGAAAGTATGAGAAATGTGTTATATTTAGAGACTTAAAAGTGAAGATCTTAATTTTTTTTAATGAATATGTTTTTCACTATCTGTATATAGCCTATTAAAATGAGCAAATAAATAATATCACGTTGACCCACCTATTTTAATGTAACTAAATTATTTTTAAAATCCAAACAGGATTATCCACATTCGGTGACCACCCGGATATATCACAATCTCGGTACAGTCCCTTAATTAGCTGGACCTGTGGGGCACCACAAATGATCTGTCGACCTCCTATCTCCATTTCTCTCTTACCAGGATTACAGAGTCCCTCCTGGATATCACCGCTCCATTCCTTCTCATAGCTTCCCTGTCTGCCTTTCCATCCCTTTCCTGGTCTTGCTCTCTGCAGGAAGGGCTAGGGTTAGGGCTTGGGGTTAGACCAGGTTTGATGACTTCGCGATAAGGATGTAGAGTCTAAGTATGCAACATCTGAGGTATTAAAACAGACCCTCTACTGAGAGAGCCATTTTTCTTTTTGTCGTCTGCGCATTTCTTTCTGTTTCAAATGTATGTGCTTCGGCCTGCGTAACACTTTTTTTCAGATGAGCTTCAATTTCAAGGCAGCATAATGCGCAGTAACTTTAAGTATGTTTCAAAATAATAAGATTGTTCTGTCTGGTCTCTTTTTCTACTTAATCTTATTTTTATACTCTTTCATCTTCAATTTTGATTGTTTTATAAATTTAGGATGTTCCTTCATAATTTTATTTATTTATTTAATTCCTTGTCTACTGCGCAACCTTTCATGCTTATAGCATTGCCATGGTCCAATCTCTTTTGTGGACCCGACGTAGAAGTGGGTCTATGGGAGAAGATTTCCCTGCTGACTTTAGGCGCTCAGCAAACACAACTCTGCTCGAGTCGGGATTTGAACTCAAGCCCCCCCCCCCCCTTTATTAAGAAGCCAAACCGTAGACAAGCGATTTTTTGGCCTTTTAGCCACAAGTACAAATCTCCTGCAAGCGAGAGGGTATGGAAGCGGGCAGGACTCAAACTTGGAAGCATTGCAGCGATAGTCTGAAGTGCATACCATACTTTCGTTTTGCCTTTTATCTTTATCTCTCTAATGTTTTTCTGTCTCCCTGTCTGTCTGTCTGTCTCTTCTAAAAATAATAAAAAAAAAAAACGTATTATTCTATAACTAATAATGTCCATTAAACCGTTTGTTTTTTGTTTTTTTTTTATACAATTTAATGTATAAGGGAGATAAAAGGTAGAGAACAATTTACCTCAAGGGAAGTAATCGCATAAAATGCGCCTCATTTACATAAAACAAACAAGATCGTTCAGGAGTTACACAATGAAAGAGATTGCGTGTCGTTAATAGATGAGTGGACAGAGGTCTAGGGCGGTCCAGCACGAAATGACCACAAATGACAACATTTATGTCCTGTTCGCCCCCCCCCCCCCACTTCCCCACGATGTCATGACATTTCAAAAGCGATATCTCTGAATGAATAGAGCGGGATGAGGTCAACATGGACTTCTGATAGATGTCTGACAAATAACATGGTTCTCATACCGTCAATGTCTGTCTCTAATATGTAATTAGCTTCCATTTAGTTCAACCCGCTCACCAATTCTGACTGTCTGTTTTTGCATCCCCCCCCCCCACCTCTATTCTGCCTCTATCTCTCTCTTTCTCTCTCTTTCTAGAATCTATGTCTTTTTCTCTGTCTCTGTTTCGCTGTCTCTGTCTTGTTTTTAAGGTTATACAGATATTATTTTTGCATAAGTATGTAGATTCATACAAATTATATGTGGAGTCATTGCTATTTATATGTGGATTATATGTTAACTATATGTGGAGACAATACTAACTATATATGAAGTCAATATTAACTATATATTAAGTCAATACTAACTATATATGAAGTCTAGTCAATGATTACTATATATAAAGTCAAAACTAGCTATATATGAAGTCAATAATAGTTATATATGAAGTCAATACTAGCTGTATATTAAGTCAATACTAACTATATATGAAGTCAATAATAACTATATATGAAGTCAATAATAACTATATATAAAGTCAATACTAGCTATATATAAAGTCAATACTAGCTATATATGAAGTCAATAATAGTTATATATGAAGTCAATACTAACTGTATATGAAGTCAATACTAACTGTATATGAAGTCTAGTCAATGATTACTATATATAAAGTCAAAACTAGCTATATATGAAGTCAATAATAGTTATATATGAAGTCAATACTAGCTGTATATTAAGTCAATACTAACTATATATGAAGTCAATAATAACTATATATGAAGTCAATAATAACTATATATAAAGTCAATACTAGCTATATATAAAGTCAATACTAGCTATATATGAAGTCAATACTAACTATATATGAAGTCAATACTAACTATATATGAAGTCAATACTAACTATATATGAAGTCAATACTAAACTATAAGTTGTGTTACACTAGATACTATTAAAATGTGAAAACACTAGACCTCCATAAGGGATGATCCCTGATGTTAACGAACCTAAAGGCATATAGATCTATGTGCCATAATAACAACAACAACAGCAGCATTATCAATATGTTATAATGTTAATGTTTAACATTGTCTATAATAACAACAGAAATAAAGACAGTCAAACTGCAGTCTAATCCTAACACTATCAGAACATTCTCGAAAGGGTTTACTCTTAGTTACCATCAAACAATGAAATAGGAATTGTCACTTATGCCCCATTCACAGATAGTTGCCCAAATACGCAGATAGCTGTCCCTTGCACAGATAGTTGCCCTATTCACAGATAGTTGTCCAATACGCAGAAAGCGGTCCCTTGCACAGATAGTTGCCCTATTCACAGATAGTTGTCCAATACGCAGATAGCTGTCCCCCTTTCACAAATAGTTTCCCAATTCGCAGATAGTTGCCCAATATACAGATAGCTGTCCCTTACACAAAGAGTTACCCTATTCACAGATAGTTGCCCAATACGCAGATAGTTGCCTAATATATACAGATAGCTGTGCCCTTACACAGCTGTCTTCAGAACAGCTAGTTGCCCCCTATACAAGTTAGATATAGAGATCAACAGTAAAGATACTGGGGTAAGGGGCGGCAACTCTTACCGAAAGAAGAAAAACAAAAAACAACAGAAACTTGTAGAGGGAGGTCACGTGGTCATGTTATTAGCTAATTTGTTATCCCACGTTTAATATAATTACAGGATCCTATTGACCCCAATGGGATCAATCGTCCCCAAACGTCCGCAAAAAAAAAATAATAAAAAAAAAATAAAATCTTGCAAATCGAAGTGTAAGAACTAAGAGGGGAAAATCATTTCCGGTAGATGTTCATTGATTTATCTCCCCTTGATAGTAACTTCTGACTTTGTGAGTCCTGTATAGACATATAGGAGCTATACTGTGGGACGTCCGGGTTGTGGCCCTTGAATATTTTTTTTTCTATTCTGTATAGATCTATATACTTTAGCTTCTTCAAATGTGGTTAGACTCTTCAAGAATAACATTTTGGGTTATCTTATATATGAAAATCAAAGCTGGGGTGTTACGCCACAGTGAAAAAATATACAAGAAAATATACTTGTTATGGAGTGTGTGTGTGTGTGTTTGTGTTTCTATGGTAACTGCAAGAAGGACGTTAGCGATTGGTCTTTTCACTCTGACTTTCTGGAGTTATCTGGCGTACTCAAGACAGCTTACGACAGTGCCGCTTATCTTGCATCATTCACACTGCATAGCCACCAACCAATCGCTAAGTACTTTTAACCGCCACCATAGAAACATACACACACTCTCCATGACAAATACTCTTCTGCGAAACCCTGAACATATTTTCCATAAACTACTGCATAATGAACTAGTAAGCCACCACGTGAATTAATCTCTCTAAAAAAAACTAGGCAAAGTGTTCCGATAAATACTCACTCAGAATGTGCAAAGTGTTCCGTTAAATACTCAGAATGTGCAAAGTGTTTCGTTAAATACTAAGAATGTGCAAAGTGTTCCGATAAATACTCAGAATGTGCAAAGTGTTCCGTTAAATACTCAGAATGTGCAAAGTATTTCGTTAAATATTCAGAATGTGCAAAGTTTTTCGTTAAATACTCAGAATGTGCAAAGTTTTTCCGTTAAATACTCAGAATGTGCAAAGTATTTCGTTAAATATTCAGAATGTGCAAAGTTTTCCGTTAAATACTCAGAATGTGCAAAGTGTTCTGTTAAATACTCAGAATGTGCAAAGTATTCCTTTAAATACTCAGAATGTGCAAAGTATTCCTTTAAATACTCAGAATGTGCAAAAGTGTTCCGCTAAATACTCAGAATGTGCAAAGTGTTCCGTAAAGGAAAAAGGAAAAAAAAACCTGCTCTACTGAGATATCAGCTGCAAAGGTGGTGACATCAAATCTCCTCAGACATCTAGGCCTTGGATGTACCTAAGAAGATAAAGTTAATTGCTGGTTGCTTACTTAACAATCTTCTTTGAGTTGTTTGGGTGGCGAGTGGGTGATCGACAGAAAGAAGGCACCGCGACTAACTGACTTTTACAGTAACTTATCTTAAGAGCTCGTAGATATATCGATGTGAATTAGGATATTTCAAACATAGTAAACAAACAATGATATAGTAATATAAACTATGCTGGGATAATATGATTTCAACTTCGGTTCATTTCAAGATTCGTGTATATTAAGAACTCTACCACTTGTTAATGAAAAAAAAAACCCGGTACTAATCCCCAATGCATGAGCAAGCCAACATTTTTTTCACAGTGATATTTACATATTTACTGTAAGACTGCTATTTCAATAAGAGAGTTGCTAGTCTTCAAAAGCTGATTGACTATTACAGTAACTTATCAGAAGAGCTCGTAGATATATCGATGTGAATTTGGATATTTCAAACATAGTAAACAAACAATGATATAGTAATATAAACTATGCTGGGATAATATGACTTCAACTTCGGCTCATTTGAAGTTCTAATATATAATAAGAACTCTACCACTTGTTAAGGAAAACAAAACCCGGTACTAATCCCCAATGCATGAGAAAGCCAACATTTTGTTTTAACAGTGATATATACATATTTACTGTAAGACTGCTATTTCAATTAGAGAGTTGCTAGTCTACAAAGGCCCGCACACCATTTACTTCCAAGCCCATATCTCTAAGCACAGATCATTTCCTAGACTGGCGTGTTTGCACGGTTACTGCCCCTGCCTCTTAAAATACATTCACTTTTTTTTTCTCCTTCTGTGTGGCTCGAGTTGCTTCCCCTGCCCTCTCTGCATCTTTCGGTTCCTGTGTGTACACTTCAAAGTTCTATTACTCTTAGAGCTTCTAGCGATACCTCTTTCTCAATCAGCGCCATGTCATCAATAGCCTCCCCCTTGTCAGAGCAAGGAAGGAACAGGAACTGGTCGTGGGGGGGGGGGGGGGATTCGATAGAGGAGAGAACAATTCTGTAAATTCCTTAAAAAAATCAAATCACTGAACTAATGTCCTAACACACACCCACACACACTCTCTCTCTCTCACACACACACACTCTCACACGCACGCGCGCACAGCTGGTAAGAACTAGTAGAGAAAGGGGAAAAAAAAAAACACACCCACGTCGGCGGTCAAATTAAATCAACCTCTCACCAAGATGGACTAGCCGACCAACGGTCAGTCTTCATTTATTAAGGCAACCGACGGCCATATTTGCCTAGGCTGTCGTCAATGTTTGGGGGTGTATATAGCCTCTGGGGAAAATATATATTACTCTAGAAGGAGGGGGGGGGGGGAGGGGAGACCTGGGGGAGGGGGGAAGAAGACACATCTATGACCTGACCTGTGTACATGAGAGGGACTACGAAGTGTCTACAATGGATGCCTGGTTACAATAGGAAGACTTAAATAATTTAGTCGTCGGCCAAAAGAAATATAGCATGTTTTTTTTTTTTACAAAGTTTATATCAACTTACTCTGTCTGTCTGTCCATCTGTCTGTCCGGTAAAAAGTTTGTACACTTTTTTTTCTATCACACCCATTCTCGGACCAAGTTAAGACTTTACACAATTACTCATTGACATTAGCAATACATTAATGAATGCAACAACTAGTCCATTAATTATTGGTAATTAACAGGGGAAATTAATTCTTCAGTATTCTTCAGCTAAAGATGTAGGGTTTCGTTCCCTTTGATAATTAAACAAGTTACTTCTTCCACACCCATCCTCGGATGAGTTGAAAACTTAAGTAAACTTAAAACTTAAAAAACAACAACAATTAGTCAATTTCTTATTAGTAATTAATTATTTTGTTAAATATTGAATAAGGGAAATAGCTTTTTAATTATCTAGAGATATAGTTGTGAGTGAGACGTTCTTTTCCTTAGATATGCTTTTTTTCTTTAAAAAAAAAGTATATTTTAATATTTTGATTGTTTAATCACTTGCTGACGCAGAGAAAATACAAAATTAGGAAATGTTGTCCATGAAACCAATCTATTAAATAAATAACTTCAATGTTACGTTCTTCTAGACACATAAGCATGAGTATATGATAGCCACTCTTGAATATATATATCTTATCTTATATGATACAGACGTTACTTCGAAAAAGAAGATGATTACGTCCTACGCGTCATGCATTTAGTTATGCATATTAACCAATGACTTAAATTCTGCCAAGTCACTAGTTTTCCTGGCTAGCTCAGGCAACCCATTCCATGCTCTAATAGAACTAGGGAAGAAGGAGTATTTGTACACATTTGTCCTAGCATATTGGATGAGGAATGTGTCTTTATCATTGTGTCTTTCAGAGTATTTTATTAAATTTTGTTTTTTGTATTTGAAGATTATGGTTCAGTGTTTTATATATAATTGCTATTTTACTTTTGAGTCTTCTGTCCTAAAGGCTTTCTAAATTTAGTGATTTTACTAAAGGTGTTACTCTTGTGAAATGAGAATATTCGTTTGTTATGAATCTCAATGCTCTATTTTGTGTCTGTTTCAGTTTCTTAATGTTTTCTTGAGTTGAGGGATTATAGTTATAACTGTAGTAGATGTGGCTGAGTGGTAAAGCGCTTGGCCTTCGAATCGGGGGTCCCGGGTTTGAATCCTGGTGAAAACTGGGATTTTTAATTTCGGGATATTTGGGCGCTTTTTTAGTCTAGCCAGCTCCAATGGGTACCGTGACCTTTGTGTTGGCCACATGACATCCTCTTTCACCATGGTCCACAGGAACAGATGACCTTCACACCATCTGCCTTACTGTATTTTTCAATAATAATAATACTGCTGCGACTACTACTGCTGTAACTATTTTGTTCTCCTTGAGAAAATTCGCCTTACAATCGCTACGCCTCTGGCAATGATGTTCATTTAATAGACGTCAATTGCTGTGCCTTTAGTCAAGCTCGTATGAGGCTAGCAGACGATAACATCAAATTAAAATAATGGGATCCACGTATGTTCACCTAATATAAGATGAATGAATGTTTGCTGATAAGGAAGTGATCCTATCACATTTGGCCGGCGGGTGGCTGTAAAGAAGTCTAAAAACCCCCCCTGCCCTCCATTTCCAATACTCACACTCGCATACCCATAAAGAATAATCTTGTCCATTGTTAACTGAACATGCCTCATCGATAAAATAACAAAGATTAGGAAGCATAGTGGAGGAACAAAAAAAAATATTCCCCGGAAGTTTGCTCAGCAGAAGTTGCCAATCATCGTCCATGTTGATAACAGAGAATATGAGGAAACTTGCCTACGACCAACTAGTTGATGTCATTGAATCTGTCCCTACAGCGAGAACACACACAATGCATAATAATAAAACATCTATTATGAGCTATGGCGTTAGTTTATAAAATAATTATCATTTAATTATATTAAACATATAAACGATTTAAGATTTCATTTTCTCTTAGCTTAAAAAATCAGTCTTTCTCGTTGAGAGATACTTCGATATTCTCGTGTCAGTCTGTCCGTCCGTCTGTCTGCCAATTGTTGTAATATGCCTCTAATCAACACTTTAAGCACACCATACTACACACAGCGTAAGCGATACATTTATTGTGTTTGTTTCGATCATTTTTGTTATGCAAGATAACTGTTAATATTGCTACAGAAGTGTTAATATTGCTACAGAAGTGTTAATATTGCTACAGAAGTGCTAATATTGCTACAGAACTGTTAATATTGCCACAGAACCTCTAATATTGCTACAGAATTGTTAATATTGCTACAGAATTGTTAATATTGCCACAGAAGTGTTAATATTGTTACAGAAGTGTTAACATTGCTACAAAGTTGTTATTATGGCTACAAAAATGTTTATATCGCCACAAAGCGTTAATATTGCTACAGAAATGTTAATATTGCTACAAAATTGTTAACATTGCTACAGAAGTGTTAATATTGCCACAAAGCGTTAATATTGATACAGAAGTGTTTATATTGCTACAGAATTGTTAATATTTCTACAGAAGTGTTAATATTGCTACAGAATTGTTAATATTGCTACAGAATTGTTAATATTGCTACAGAGAACTTCTGTTCAAAAAGTTGTAGACACCAGTGACCAGTGGCGTATTTATGGATTCGGGGGGCCCTGAGCTTGACCTTTTTTTAGGGCCCTGAATATTGACATTCGACATCATGATATAATATAATGTACTTAATTAAATATAAAAGTCTAAATTCCTAAGTAAAATCAAAAAAAAATAATCATTAAGACTATTTTAATGAATAGTACCATTATTTACTGGCGAGATAATGCACAAGTGACGAATCTCAATTCATATCGCCTCATGTCGTGCTTTCTCTGCAGCAAAGGCATTTATAACATCATCTACATCAAGGCTGTCTAGTAATTTTGACTTCACGTGACTAGCAAGACTACAGTGGCTTAATGTTTAATATTTAATGTAAAAAAAAAATAGGACATTCATTTGGGGAACCCCTCAAGACAGGGGCCCGGAGGGACTTTCGAATATGAACTCCCCCTCCTCCGATCCTAGCTACGCCACTGCCAGTGACAACACCTTTTATCCAAACTGAGAAAAAAAATTGGAGTTATAATATTAATTAAGTTTATTTACCTCAAAACCATTGTTTTTGACGGGCTCAGTAACTATGCTAATAGCTAATAATAAATGACATCATTTAAATAGTTGTTTGGGATTTCCCGTTCTGTTTCATTTTATTGGTGGCCTCCCGTTGAAACAGTCAGGGACGGCTAATTAGATGTACGTATAATAGGCTTCCTAGACTAGATAATTTGTATAACTTAATTATACTTGAAACTTTGTTGAAAATTTCCCACTCGCTCACATGTAATCTTTTTTATTTTGTCTTGTCAAACTGGAAATGTTTCTTCATGTAACAAGAGATCTAACAGTAAAATATGAAGCTAATTAAAAAAAAAAAAAAGCAAAGCTTACACAGAGAAAAATTGCATTCATTATTTCAAATCAATCATTCAATATCTAATACATATCAGTATGTCAGATTCCGAAGATTAAGGCTGTGTTTCACGTGGCTACACAAACCCAGCTATGACCTACATATTTTTCCGCACCTCATGCAGACAAGCATGCATAGTCTCGGGAGCTGAGCGGTAAAGCGCTTGGCTTCTGGAAGTCCCGGGTTCGAACCCTGATGAGTTATGGGATTTTGAATATCGGGGTCGTTGTGCGCCTCTGAGTCATTTAACAAGATGGGTACCGGAAGCATGGTAGCAACTAAATACAGAGAGACAGCAAGGGCGGCACGAAGACATGCGAAGAGTCCACCCAGCTCTAATCGGTACCTGAGATTCATTGGGGAAAGGCGGTTGGTCGTTGAGCTGGCCACCCGACACCCTCGTTAAGCATGGGCCACAGAAACAGGTGACCTTTACACATTCGCCCTATAGATCGCAAGGAAAGGGGGAAATGTACTTTTTTTCATGCAGACCTTGCCGTCACTGTTGATATAAAAAAAAAATCATTATTGTCTTTGAGACTAAGAAACATGATTTTAGGGAGCCTCCACATGAGAGATGCAATAAGCAGGAAGATAGCTCTGACTAATGCCCCTCCCGTTGAGGGAAGCCGTTAATGAGGTCATTCGTCAGCGTTGTCTGCTCCCCGGCGCCCCAGACAGGTGCTTCCGTAACATTGTTGCACGTCAAATGAATTGGAAACATTTTGAGCGCCCGAAAATCTTCGATGCAATCAAACGACGTCAGGGGATAAAACGTTAACATTTCTTATCCAATAGACAACGTCGCTTTCATCACGTGGTCTCATCCAGCCATTTTTTAAAAATCTTCCCTCCGGAAGAGATCTTAAGATAATTTTTTTTTTTTTTTTTTTTTAAATCAGAATATTTTATTTTCGCTTCGTCTTCTGAACTTTGCAGACGACAATATGCCAGATTGTCTTATTTGGTAATCCACTTTTCAAGATTGTTTCCTCGAATCTTAAAAATAACATATATTGTCAGGTCTGCTGGACATTGCAAAACAGAAGACATATTTTTGAAAGTACATTTTTTTTTCAAAGGACACCCACATTTGATTTCTTCATCTTACCCTAAGTCGTGCCAATAAGAGAGTCAGCGTGACTTAGTTCTCCCGAAAGTCGCAAGCCTGATGAGCCCATATTGTGTTCTTACGTTGAGTGACTCGGATTCTGGGATTGGAGAAATTGTTTGATAGATTTTATTGCTTCATTTGTGGAAGGATGGCGGGCCACAGCATACACAATGTTGGCCTCTATCTTACTATTGTTTTTCGAAGGCTGTTTGACTGCACGTTATTTCTCCCACACCGACTGTCGGATCAAGTTGAAACTTTGCACAATCTTATCTTATCTTATATAATAAAGGCATTACTTCAAAAAAAGAAGATGATTACGTCCTACGCGTCATGCATTTAGTCATGCTTATTAACCAATGACTTAAGTTCTGCCAAGTCACTGGTTTTCCTGGCTAGCTCAAGCAACCCATTCCATGTTCTAATAGCAGTAGAGAAGAAGGAGTATTTGTACAAATTTGTCCTAGCATATGGGACGAGGAATGTGCCTCTATCTTTGTGTCTTTCAGAGTATTTTATTAAATCTTGTTTTTTGTATTTGAAGATTATGGTTCAGTGTTTTATGTATAATTGCTACTTTACTTTTGAGTCTTCTGTCCTGAAGGCTTTCTAAATTTAGTGATTTTACTAAAGGTGTTACTCTAGTCAAATGTGAATATTCGTTTGTTACGGATCTCACTGCTCTATTTTGTGTTTGTTCCAGTTTCTTCCAATCATTCAAATATCCATGTTGTTATCAAACAAAACAATTAACAACCAGTAATTATTTATTTTTTTCCTTTCTTATTGATTCATTTATTACCTCAGCAAATGAATGATTGTGCAAAGTTTCAGCTTGTGGGAGAAATAACGTGTTCAAATTTTTGACCAGTCACACAGGCAGACAGACAGACAGACAGGCTAAGTTGATTTTTAAGAACGCTTTTTAGCAAACGTAACAGGAAGACAAAGATAATAAGAAGACACATTAAAAAACAAAACAAAGAAAAACAAATAAAAGAAGACAATAAAGAAAAGATTTCAAGACTTGTAAGAAAAACATATCCAGGAAGAAATATATTTCACCTGACCGAGTTTCCAAAAAAAAGAAAAAATACTAATAATAATAAAAATGCAATTTTGTCTTAAATAATACGTTTTTTTAAAAAGTTGCCTTGACCTTTGACATTGTCCTTCGCTCGTCTGCTTGGTCGTCTGCTTGGTCAGTGCAACAGGTGGAAAGAAAAAAAAAAAGGTTTCGCATTCGTTAATTTGACAAATGACCACGTGTTTTTATATTTAAAATAATTGAGTAAAACACAAATAGAACACATTTTTTTTTGTTTGTTTCTAGAACAAGTGTTTGAGAGGCCATGGCTAAAGGCTGGTCATTAATCTCCTAATCTAGTCTGGCGTGAGAGATCATTCAGAATTCAGTTTCAGCTTTCCCCATCATCCCTCTTCCATCCAACTTTTGACCACCATCTATTTTTAGCCCTTTCAACCCCCCCTCCCCCACTCCGGGGCTGTGACTTTCCCTCCACCCAGATGACCATCCGGCAGAAATAAACATTTAATAAATTGCGAATCAGGTGGTATCCAAGAAATTTTGCTCGGCTCAAGACTGACTGTGGCCAAAGGGCTAAGTCCAGCAGCGGCATTGACCGCGTTTGGTGTGGGGGGGAGGCTCAGTCAATATTAGAACTGTGACGTGTTTCTGTGACGGACACTTAAAGCTTTTACGAAAACATTGACCATCACATTGACCATCAGTGGACAGGGGACGCACAGCTTTTCTAAAAAGATTCATTTTGAATCTAGCATCTCGTTCACACTTCTGTTTGCTGCGAATTGTCTGTAAGCCAAAACAAACCTTCTCACCTGTTTTTAAGAAAAACATTTTCATGCTACAATTTTGTAAAAGCAAATGAGTAATGAAAAACGCAAGAAAATGTAATAATGAATTACTAAACAAAATAAACTAGGTCGAGGATGTCAAGGATTTTTTTAGCGTAGCAATATAATAATAAAAATTACTTTGCGCTATAGCTAAAGGGCTTGAAAAATCGTTTTCTTTTGTGTAATATTAAGAGTCATGTATGTATTATGTGAGAAATTCTGATCAAACTTTGTATAGTGCATAGGAGTCCAGTGAGAAATTCTGATCAAACTTTGTATAGTGCATAGGAGTCCAGTGAGAAATTCTGATCAAACTTTGTATAGTGCATAGTAGTCCAGTGAGAAATTCTGATCAAACTTTGTATAGTGCATAGGAGTCCAGTGAGAAATTCTGATCAAACTTTGTATAGTGCATAGGAGTCCAGTGAGAAATTCTGATCAAACTTTGTACAGTGCATAGGAGTCCAGTAAGAAATTCTGATCAAACTTTGTATAGTGCATAGTAGTCCAGTGAGAAATTCTGATCAAACTTTGTATAGTGCATAGGAGTCCAGTGAAAAATTCTGATCAAACTTTGTATAGTTCATAGGAGTCCAGTGAGAAATTCTGATCAAACTTTGTAAAGTGCATAGGAAGAGACTATTGAATTATCTAATTCAACATTGATAAGTGAATAGAAGTCTAGAGACATATTCTAATCAAACTGCTTTTTTCAATAGAAGTCTAGTAAAACATTCGGATTAACCTATAAAACAGATTTGAATTAGAACCATTACTAATAAGCCAATCACTGCGGAATATAAATGCGTCTATATGTAGAATAAATGCATATTTGGAAATTATTTTCTCTTTGTCTGTAATTTATTAGAAAATATATTTATATTTTTAAATTAAAACAAAAACAACGCTTTAATAATTATATTTTCTCAATCAGGTAAAAAAAAATTGCCTGATGTTTAAAATGATTTCGATGTATGATTATTACTTGTAATTTGTTTCTTCTCTCCCCCCCCCCTTTTTTTTTGGGGGGGGGGGGGGTTGGGGGGGGGGGCTCATTTCATTTGTCGCCATATAAAGAAAACTAGATGGTAGTAGTCTCCCCTTGTTTGATTCCATAGTTACCGCCCGCTTGGTGCAATTTCCTGTCATCAACGTTGTAGGCTTTCTGGGAATCTCTGGGCGGAAGTGATTAAATTTGTTCGTCCACTGCCGCGTGGCCAAAACACACTCGGGGTCAGTTGATTTTGCTGGGCAATATTACAGCATACAGACTGACCTCTGGTCACTTGGAGAGAGTAGCCGTATAACTGGTTTGTGAAATGGAAGTACAGTGACTGTCACAAACAAAAATGTACTTTATATCTAGATTTACTGTTTCAGTTTAAAAAAAAAAAGTAGAATCTATTTCGATATTGTGAACATACGCTGGATTTTTACGAATCCTCTTATCAACTTGCAAATCCTTCATTAGAAGAAACAAGGAGGAAGCAAAAAAAAACCAGGGCATTGATCTCGAAAACGGCTCTAACGATTTCCCCTAAAAATTTAACAGTTTAAGTATATCTTTAGGAAAGCATTTACTGGCAGATTGGCCACACGGGAAAATTTCTGGTTAGACCGTTATAATTTTGTTAAATAATATTCTTCACCAAATTAAATTGTCAGAGGGTAAGGGATTGGGTAAAATTATTATTTTTTTTTTTACAAATCTATTATTCACTATGAGTAGAGTAATGACCATGACAAAATGACATGAGCTTCATAAAAGAGAGATTGTCTTTAAAAAAAAAAAAAAAATTGTGTGTGTGTGTTCACAACAATTTTGAATTTTAAATACATTTTAAAAGCTGTCAAAGATCCTCCCTTCCTTTCCCTCCCCCCCCCCTTTTTCCCAACTGGTCCAGACAAGTGATAGGATCATTGCGCATTGAGAAAGCTTAAAGCATGACATTGCGCTAATCAAAGCAATTGGTATAAATATTTATTATTGTTAATCTAGATCTATTACAAGTTTAGTACATGACTGATCCAAACTAATTGATACAATTACACTTATTACAAGCTTTGTTTTTTTAAAGTATTTTTTTTTCCTATTGTTGTTCAAGCATGACCACTGTCCATTTCGTAAAGGGACCAATAAAAAATATAGTTTTTTTTTTGTTTGTTTTTTTCCAACTTTTCTTATGAAAAGCCATTCCACCCCAAAGCCACACTTAAATTGTCGAAAAGAAGCCCGTTATTTGAAATGTGAGAAAATAATAATAATTTCAGGCCACCAGATTAAATGTGGCCAAAATCTGGGCGCCAGGGGAGAAATGCATGGGAGGGAGCTAACAGGCGTACATTTTGTGTGTGTGTCTGTCAACTTTCTTTTCCTTTCGTTGGTTTTGTATCCGGGTTAAATGTCATAGATCTTGTTTGCCTTTTCTTCTGCTACCATCTCGTCTGATTCTGTTGGCTGCTCGGACTGGGGAAATTATGGATTATGTGTCGTCCAGCGTCCCGGACGAAATCAGGGAATTGTGTCTGATCCATATGTCACTTTGTATTGTGGCCAATGCCTCCTTATCACTCTGGTCAATGGGTTCTATTTTTTTTATTGTCGCTGTTTAAAAATAAACGTCCACTGACAGATAGAGTTAGCTCCCTCATAAGTCATACGAAGGCTCGAGGAACAGGAACTGTTGTATTTGGTTGAGATCATAATGTCAGAGACTGTTTCCTATTAGATGTTTTGGAGATCTATGTCGGGAGACCATCCGTTTCTGTTTTCTTGACCAGGGGTCATTCTGGAATGTGGAATGATCACATTAGGCATTTCAGATTGTTAATGGGGTAATGCTGACGTTTTTGACACCAGAATAAAACAATGGTCAGAAGAGATCATCCGTAACTCATGAAGGCGTGTGTTATTTAATCCAGAAGTTTTTTTTATAAGAGAGTCGACGCGGGGAAAAGTAGCAGGCGATTTATCGCTAAGTGTCAGTCGTAGTTTTATTTTTAATTTAGCTCATCAACTCACCCCTCCCCCCACTATTTTTTGTATTGCGAGTAGTTTATAGCAATGATGCCCAAACTTAGACCCGCGGGCTAAATCCGGCCTGAGACGTGCTGTAACCTTGGTGTTTACCGTCACAAACGTGACAATGTGTTTGCCGCTCAGGCAGAACAGGGCTGGACACTGGTCATTTTGGCTATTTTGGCATTTAAACAAGATGACCGGTTAATTGTTCGAACTTCGTCCTATCAACACCAGATTAAAATGGGTAAAGCTAAATCTTTGAACTCGTGCAGCCACCTCAGATGAATTTTAAAAATGTTTGCAGTGTTCAAATGTGAAACATCCGTAAAGTTGACACAGCATGCATCTAACAAAGATGGCCTTTTTAGACTTGCAGTTTTAGCTTTCGCCTGATTGTGTTGTTTTTTTCTTTATATATATATATATATCCTAGCATGTGTACAAGGGAGATAATTTCGCCCCTGTGATCATCTTATCTTGAGTTCTCACCCTTGAAAGACAAAACAATCTTGTTGCTCTTTTCTTGATACGCTCTCCTTTGTCCGGACCGAGAGAATGCTTTCTGTTGTTGTTGTTGTTGTGTATAAATGCTATCTGATTACTTTACCGTTTCTTTTTTTGTTTTTTTTTTTGGGAGCAGGGGCGTTTTTATGGAGGGAAAGGGTGCTGTGGAGTAGTCATGTTTGATCGATTTCTGAAACATCTTCACAGGGATAAAATACAAAGTTGTTTTTTGTTTCCTGTCTGTGTGCCTGTGATGTTTCCATTGTTTGTTTCTTCTGCAGATTGAAATGAACAAATTGCACGTCCCTTTACACATTTACAACGAACAGAAAAACAGCGACAAAGTTTGTGTTAAATTGGGTTCTTATGTGTAAACATTTTAAGATGGCAAAGAAAAGTGTCTAAACAAACGTGCATTTAAAAAATATAAATGTAAACTCTTAACAGCAGTAGCATGGATTTAAACTAGAGACATCTGTTCAGAATCCTGGATATTGGTTCCTCGGCCACCATTCCTTCAGCGCTATGTAAGATGTCTCCTTAATATGCGCAGATTGTACATGCATTGAAGACAAAAGGAAAACATTTATTTGAGTCATCTGAAACTCGATAAAATAACGTGTACAATTCTCTAAGAGGGACTAACCCCATATATTTATATAAATGAATACTGAAGGATTAATTTGCATTGTATGTATCACTAACAAAAAATTACCACTAAGTAATTGACTAATTGGTTTAAAAAAAAATGTTTTCTGTATTGTCTTTGCCAAGGAATAATTGTGCAAAGTTTCAAATTTGACCCGAGAATGGGCGTGGCAGAAATAACGTGTTCAAACGTTTTTGTCAGACAGACAATCAGACAGACAGACAAAGTTGATACCAGCCGTGTAAAAACAGCTTGACATACTTTGTTGTTCTCCTAAGTAAGACTATTTGACTTGCTGACTTAAGTCATGACTTATGTGTATATGACTGGAGTCATCGTGCACAATGGGTATTTTTTTTCTTCTTTTGAAGGCCCCAGAATGCACCGCGTCAGGCTGGGCATAACTCGCGGGCGTAGTTTCGCATCGCTACTGACGTATTGTTCTATTCCAAGCAGATATTCACAGATCAAATTTCGGAGAGGCTCTGTCTGTTCACTCTGTTGATATCAGGGCTAAGTGCATGCAAATGGGGGTTAAATGTTACTAACCCAAGGTGTAGGCATTTCATCACCGTCTGTATTGGGGAGAAGGCAATTATGTTATTCTATAGCAATATCTACATCTATGTTTACATCCATATCTATACAATTCGCTTAATAATGTGGTCCTCTTGGACATACTTGCTTCATAGTGTGGTCCTCCTAGAGATCTAATCTTTGCTTCATAAGTTGGCCCTGTTAGAAATCTACTGTTTGCTTAATAATGTGGTCCTCTTGGACATACTTGCTTCATAGTGTGGTCCTCCTAGAGATCTAATCTTTGCTTCATAAGTTGGCCCTGTTAGAAATCTACTGTTTGCTTTATAATGTGGTCCTCTTAGACATACTTGCTTCATAGTGTGGTCCTCCTAGAGATCTAATCTTTGCTTCATAAGTTGGCCCTGTTAGAAATCTACTGTTTGCTTTATAATGTGGTCCTCTTAGACATCTAATCTTTGCTTCATAGTGGACACATAAGTATGTGGTCTTCACATGGTCTTTCCTTCAATTCAACATGTGGTCCACTCTTCGCTTCGTCAATGAGGTCCACTCACAGGTCTACAAGTTTGTGGTCTACTAGTGGTTCGTGCAGACCCCCAATCAAATTCGTCAACAACTTCTGGCGCTTTCTCACTTCCTGGAGACCCCCAAACACCCTCTGTACACACTTCCTTAAACACCCCCTCACCAAAGACACCCCCCCCCACACCCACTTGAAACTTTTCCATTCTACGTTTTTTTATCCAAACAATGTCCTGACAGTGATAGCTCTATCCCCCCCCCCCTTTTGAACCGATCTCTGCGAGCGCCCTTGGGGACATCAGATCTAGCTCTTGACATGTTCGCCACATTTTCTACCCAGTTTCACAATCGCATAGAGAAAGGCTGGCAGGACCTGGGGTCACAAAGTGGGAGGATTATTCTGTCCACTTCATAATAAACAAGGTATACATATTGATAGAAATCGTTCTGTCCTTCCACTCTCTCTTTCTCTCTCTTTCTCTCTCTTTCTCTCTCTTTCTCTCTTTCTCTCCTACATTACAAAAAGTTGTCTAAACGTAGCTCTCTCCAGTCTCTCTTGACATGGAATAATTTTCCTAAACCTTTTCTATTTTGCCTTTTACATTCTAACATTATTATAAAATGTGTTTCCAATTCTCTGGCACTGCCAGGGTCGAAATTCATCAAGCGAGAAACAAAATTCATTGTAGTCCACTTAGTAACTTTTCGACGACACAGCGACAGAACTCCCCTATGACAAGTAAAGAAAATTTTCCTAGGAATGTTCAGGGTCACGAAGATGTCTGCCAGGTCCTTCTGCCCTCTGAGCGATTGGTTAATTTTTGTATTATTCGGGTATTGTCTTCGCAAGTGAATAATTGTGTAAAGTTTCATTTTGATCCGAGAATGGGCGTGGGAGAAATAACGTCACAAACAGACAGATAAACAGACAGAATGAGGTGATACAAGCTTTGTAAAAACAGCTAGACATACTTTGTTGTTCTCCTAAGGACGACTATTTGACTTGCTGACTTAAGTCATGACTTATGTGTATTTTAACGTAATGAAATGACGATTCTTGGGGCTGTAGTACTTGTCCGTTCCTTGCCAACCCGATGGCTATCTGTCTTTCTCCGACCCCGTTTCTCTGGCCCGGCACTCACCCCACGGAGGTAAATGAATTAGCAGCGGTGTGGACATGTGCAGACGACAGCCACTGTCCGTCACTTTGTCATTAGAAGGGTGTGTGTGTGTGTGTATTTGAATTGGGGCGGAGATAGCGATACGATTGCTTGCTATTTCTATGTTGTTCACTGTGAACATGTCACTGCCTCTATCTATCTATCTATCTATCTATCTATCTATCTATCTATCTATCTATCTATCTATCTATCTATCTATCTATCTATCTATCTATCTATCTACCATCCTTCCATTCATCCGTCCGTCCGTCCGTCCGTCTGTCTGTCTGTCTGTCTATCTTTCTATCCATCCATCCATCCATCTATCTATCTATCTATCTATCTATCTATCTATCTATCTATCTATCTATCTATCTATCTATCTATCTGTCTGTCTGTCTGTCTGTCTGTCCGTCCGTCCGTCCGTCCGTCTATCCATCCATCCATCCATCCATCTATCTATCTATCTATCTATCTATCTATCTATCTATCTATCTATCTATCTATCTATCTATCTATCTATCTATCTATCTATCTATATGTCTGTCTGTCTGTCTGTGTATCTATCTATCTATCTATCTATCTATCTATCTATCTATCTATCTATCTATCTATCTATCTATCTATCTATCTATCTATCTATCTATCTATATGTCTGTCTGTATGTGTATCTATCTATCTATCTATCTATCTATCTATCTATCTATCTATCTATCTATCTATCTATGTCTGTCTTATTTTGTAGATTCTATATATCTATACGTTTCAATACCAGGGTGTGCTCTAAAAAAAGGTGAATGTCATTAAACAATATAGAATCACAATTTCATTTACAATATAAAGTGATATAAAGTACTTTAAAAGGAATATTTGTCTATAAGTTAAATAGAAAGATAAACTAAAGACCCAAATATGTAACAAAGAATTAAAAAAAAAAAGGGCAACAATTTGAATGCTTCAATAGTTCTGTTTATCTTTACTGAACTCAGAGGTAAATAACTTATGTTTGTTAAGACGGAGCCAAACATTTTTAATTCGGGTTATTTTGCTTTGAAATTTTTCCGTTTTAAATACCAGGCATGTAATTCTGTGTCTTTAGTAATAGTGTCTTTAGTAATAGTGTCTTTAGTAATAGTGTCTTTAGTAATAGTGTCTTCAGTTGTAGTGTCTTTAGTAATAGTGTCTTTAGTAATAGTGTCTTTAGTAATAGTGTCTTTAGTAATAGTGTCTTTAGTAATAGTGTCTTTAGTAATAGTGTCTTCAGTTGTAGTGTCTTTAGTAGTAGTGTCTTTAGTAATAGTGTCTTTAGTAATAGTGTCTTTAGTAATAGTGTCTTTAGTAATAGTGTCTTCAGTTGTAGTGTCTTTAGTAATAGTGTCTTTAGTAATAGTGTCTTCAGTTGTAGTGTCTTTAGTAATAGTGTCTTCAGTTGTAGTGTCTTTAGTAATAGTGTCTTTAGTAATAGTGTCTTCAGTTGTAGTGTCTTTAGTAATAGTGTCTTCAGTTGTAGTGTCTTTAGTAATAGTGTCTTTAGTAATAGTGTCTTCAGTTGTAGTGTCTTTAGTAATAGTGTCTTCAGTTGTAGTGTCTTTAGTAATAGTGTCTTTAGTAATAGTGTCTTCAGTTGTAGTGTCTTTAGTAATAGTATCTTTAGTAATAGTGTCTTTAGTAATAGTGTCTTCAGTTGTAGTGTCTTTAGTAATAGTGTCTTTAGTAATAGTGTCTTCAGTTGTAGTGTCTTTAGTAATAGTGTCTTTAGTAATAGTGTCTTCAGTTGTAGTGTCTTTAGTAATAGTGTCTTCAGTTGTAGTGTCTTTAGTAATAGTGTCTTTAGTAATAGTGTCTTCAGTTGTAGTGTCTTTAGTAATAGTATCTTTAGTAATAGTGTCTTTAGTAATAGTGTCTTCAGTTGTAGTGTCTTTAGTAATAGTGTCTTTAGTAATAGTGTCTTCAGTTGTAGTGTCTTTAGTAATAGTGTCTTTAGTAATAGTGTCTTCAGTTGTAGTGTCTTTAGTAATAGTGTCTTCAGTTGTAGTGTCTTTAGTAATAGTGTCTTTAGTAATAGTGTCTTTAGTAATAGTGTCTTCAGTTGTAGTGTCTTTAGTAATAGTGTCTTTAGTAATAGTGTCTTCAGTTGTAGTGTCTTTAGTAATAGTGTCTTTAGTAATAGTGTCTTCAGTTGTAGTGTCTTTAGTAATAGTGTCTTTAGTAATAGTGTCTTTAGTAATAGTGTCTTTAGTCGACAGGCTATTTTTAACAGATGATGAAACAAGGGACTCTATGTTTACAAAGTGTTAGGTGACATACCCTCCTTTGTGCCACAAATCGTTTGTCTGTTTGTTTTAGGGGGGGTTCTCCGCTGGAAACTTGGACTTTGTAACTCAATATTTAGTTAGAACTGACTTGTGATTATTTCGCAGATACCTCCTACTACCCAAAATGTCCACAAGAGAGATTTAATTAGAGGACATTGAACACATGCTAAGATAGCACAGAGATGTAATATATATATATATATATATATATATAATATATATATAAGAGAAAGAGACACACAGACACAGACACAGAGAGACAGAACGGCCTAAGTTTCTAATAAACGTTAATTCCTTGGATAGTTCAATAAAGCCATGTTGGTTGAAGTACTAGTCTAGTAGACGGACCCGTGTTTCTTAGGGTTGATTATCTGTAGGCGGCTCATTGAATTAGCTGGACTGAAAGCTCAAATACGTACTAAAGTCGATCTGAACCGCGGATTTCTTTACTTAGCTTTCCTTAAGCTATCGATCTTTCTCGATGATTTCTTCTTCCCCGTCCACAGATAAACCTCCCCCTACCCCAAAAAAAAAAATCTTCCAAACCCACCGCAATACTAAGTATCGCCCCCCCCCCCTCTTCCGCCAAACACTTTTAAGAGAGGATATAGGAGAAAGTCAATTTCATCGTGTGAGTGTTAGAGTGAGTGTGTGTGCTCCTGAGTAGTGAATGTAGTGGAAGGGGGGAGGGTGTTGGAGATTTCTGCCCCCGGCCACCTGTCCCCCTCTTCCCCTTTCAGATATGTAAATACTTATACAGCGAGAGATTTGGTGTGGCATTAAAGACACCATACGATGTAGAGAAAGTAGGTGGAGCTGTTGTGGCCAGGCCCCGGTGGGCAGGATTAACTCATGCCCTACGTCACCGATGGAGATAATAGTATACATTTTTTCTAAGACGCACACCGCATGTCTGGATACTTAGCCTCTGTTATATTTTTATTGCGTTCCTGTATTCTTTCTGTGTGCCAAAAAGCGACACAGTCGGCGCGTTCAGTGAGATACAAAGTGTAACTATAGTATCAACTCTTCTATTTCAAAATAGCAGTGTCAAGTTATGATTGGTTAAAAAAAATGTTTTAAAACAAACAAATTAGAAAAATTATATTCAGTGATTAATTGACTAATGGGTTTAATTTTTATCTATTGATTCATGTCTTGTCTACGCCAATGAATAACTGTGCAAAGTTTTAACTTGATCCGAGAAAGGGTGTTTGAGAAATAACGTGTACACACTTTTTACCAGGCAGACAGACAGGCAGAGTGAGTTGATAAAAGCTTTGTAGCAAATAGTTAATTTCGTAATGATAGTAATGGTCAATATTCCTAGATGTCTTTTGGAACGAAATAACATTAAATATAAACAAAACTCGAACTGCCGTCTTAAGCGTGTAAAACATTGTGAACGACTTACGTAACAAAAGTAGGTCATAGATGAATATAATTAGGTCAGTTAAAAAAAGAGACAATACATTTTTTGTCATATTGGCTTAGGTTTAAACTCAGAAAAGGATGACGATATATTGTGGTAGTCTTAGAGAAAGATGGAAAGAGAGAGAGAGAGAGTGAGAAAGTTATGTGTGCGAAGTGGGACTGCTGAGAGAGGCTGAGGGAGGCCCCCGCCCTAAAGCACAAAGAAATCTTCATTCTGTGTTTTTCTTTCCAATTATAAATTCCACACGTCAACGTCAAAGTTTAAGTGGAGATTAAATCCACTGACATTTGGTGAATTAACACAAGCTACATTTGTACCAACATTAGTTCAAATAGAAAGAATGAGTTATAGGCTTAATGAAGTGTTGTTAAATGCTATGTAGTCTAAATGCTGTGTTGTCTAAATGCTGTGTTGTCTAAATGCTGTGTTGTCTAAATGATGTGTTGTCTCAATGATGTGTTGTCTCAATGATGTGTTGTCTCAATGATGTGTTGTCTAAATGATGTGTTGTCTAAATGATGTATTTTCAAAATGATGTGTTGTCTTAATGATGTGTTGTCTAAATGCTGTGCTAGCTAAATGCTTGATAGCTAAATGCTGTGATAGAAAAATGCTGTGATAGAAAAATGCTGTGCTGACTAAATGCTGTGCTACATAAATGCCACCATTTATAAATAATTAAATCCAGGTAACTTAATTGTGTAAGATTGTGATTAACTTTGAAGCGTGGCATCTTTTCTTTTTAACAGATTAACTTAACTGAATATTTAATATTATTGGTTTATTCTAAATCTTGTCTAAAGTACTCGAGAGTGAACACAAACGTGAAACAACTCCATTCCATCTAACCATAAACATTAATTAGAACAAAAGCTTTTCTTCTTGGTTGAAAGAACTTCACAAACTTAACCAACCGATCCCTTTGTAACAGTAATTGATTCACAAGACAATTGATCTCAGAGCTTCTTATGCGAAAACTTGATGACTGGGATTATGTTATAAAAGATGAACATATTTGTTTTGAGATAATTAATATCCTCTTTTCAGCAAATCTTCATATTTTCTTTATTTTTTTTAAATGTACATATTAGTTGTAAGCGCTTTTTGTGTATGAAAACTGTGGAGGTGGATTCTAAAGCCTTGGCCGTTTGCCCGGGCCCCCTGACATTCTAATAAAGTAACAAGTAACTATTGACTACATGATTGAATAACGCTTTGAAGTACATGCCAACTATTTAAAGCTATGATTATTTACTGTGTACTGAGAGGGTGGTCATGGTGGTAAAGTTCAATGCAGTAAGCTTTGGGGATATGAATAACTGCCACAGTTACGGATGGTATAACAGAACAAAACACATGTTGATAATATGAACAAATATTCTAATCAACCAATCCGCATCTTTCAGTTTCACAAGCCAATCATAGTGCAAACATAGTCCATTCCAATATCTACTGTCTCCCACAACACTGGCCCACCATATTCATCAGATCGTTGAAGGTACTGCTACCAACGCAAGCACCAGTTAGCTATTTTACTTTTTTGTCTTCTACCCAGTCATGTCTCTAAATTTAGTGATTTTACTAATTGTTTATTTAATGGCTAAATATTAATTCTCGATTGCTCTAGAGTAGGACCATTTGATAATATATATGTGATGTGAAGCCGAGGCAGTCAGACTTAAGACGGTTAAATATGATAATTAGGAATAATTCAGTATGGCTTTTGAAAAAGTAAATAATTCGCTCATAAAATATTGAAAATCCATCGCTTTAAAAATAATTTTAACAAGAAAAAAAGACACCATAAACTCAAGAACAACTTTTTGATTAACCCATATTTTAATTAGGCCTATAAAGACGCTCTTTTAGATACAAAAAAAAATATTTGATGCCATTTTTATTCCGTTAATTACAAGGCATTAAAAAATATTTTCTCTTAACAAAAAAACTGGCAGCAGGTTGTCCTATTTGGTCACAACTCGTCGAAGACGCTTACAAAAATGTTGGCCAGTTGTTTTTTTCGAAAGAGGTAAAAAAACAAAAAGTAAGAGGAAATGAAAATATCCCACAGCGAAATACAGTTTAATTAAAATTGATTACCGGAAAAGGGAGTGCCTTGTAATCATGCTGAGTGAGAACCCTCATTGGCTCTATGACATTGACACATGGACTGGACAGCAGAGATTATCTTCTAATTTATCTACAACTGTTTCAACCATGATAAGAAATAAAGGGAAGGAACAATAGCTTCAGTTTTGTGTCTAAAATAGATGCAACAACCAAAAAAACGTCTAACTTTTGACTCGGGTTACATTGAGAAGGTTTGATGATACATTTTAAACCTGGAAATTCCCCCCTTTTTTGTTAATTTGCAATATAGTCTTGAAGCAATAAAATACAATTACATAGTAAAAGAAGAGAAATCGATATGGAGAAACGTGAGGGAAATATAAGGTATCCAAAAGAAACTAGCAAAATATAAAACATCATTTAAAAACAAAACCAAAGCTTATCTAAAGGGGAAAAACTCCGTCCTTAAAACTATATCTACCAATAATGTACAAGTTATTTCCCTTATTCGATATCAAACAAAATAAATAATTACCAATAATTAATTGACTGAGTATTTTTGTCTCGATCCTACATCGGTTTGGAGAGGACTATCGCGTTCTTGAAAGGACTATCGCGTTTATGAGTTACTGACTGCGCTTCTGTATTGATTCAAGAGTTAACAAAATTAATTTTCAGAAACAATTTGCGCATCGTCTTCCAAGTCTAGATCTAAATGCTTATCATAGGACTATTAAAAGGTGTACTAAATCTAGACATTCGCTTAACCAGGATTCTTTCTCGGGGAGAAGGGGGGCGGGGCGAGGAGAGGGGGTAAACATTTTTTAAAAATCTAAAATTCATTGATTTTTAAGAGAAAAACAATCGCTCAATAAGTCGCATAAAGGAGGTATTGTCTTTTTTTTGTAAAGTATTTTTAGTGTTTTTCTTGTTATTCCCGGAATAAAATTTTCTTCCATCTTAAAATCTTTTATGAATTTTTTTTTCTCTCACTGTTATTTGTTCCCAGTATTCATCCATCCACATGTCCTGATAGAGATTCTCTCATACCTTTTTTATGTAGCCTTCTTAAAACTGTGTCCATTCGACATTAATTTTCCACTCCCCTGATGTTTCCACTTCTGAAAAAAAATAAAAAAAAATGTCTCTGCTGAGTTTCAGTTGCTGTTTCGATAAACTTTGGTCAGTGCAATTATAAAGTCGTTTCAGAGTCATTACCAGTATTCTTTTAAAAAAAAAAAACCAACGACCCCGGAAGTGTTCGCTTCTTTCTTCCTTGTCATCTTTTGTACCTGACTATTTCCGGAGCACTTTGGGAAATTTCAATGGCGGAGAACCCACAGACTAGGATTCGTTTGTCTCCCCTCTCGTCTCTTCCTTTAGTTCCAAGTGAAATCATTTTCAAGTTCTTCGACAACAATGGTCCGAAATGGAAGAGTCCATTTGGTTCTATTACTGCACATTGTTCTTGCAGTCTATCTGCAAAGCCTGTTTTTAAACATGAAGCAAGGGGAAGCGTAGTGCTTGAAATTATTTCGATTCATACGCGAGCTTTTTAATGGACTCTTTTTCATTTTGGTTCGTCTTTGAAAGTAATACTGTTTTCTTTTTAATACTAGCTTTACAGTCTAAGATCAACTTGTTGTTTTAATGGGGCCTTCATCTGAAATAGCTTTGTTACTGACCTTCATCTTAATAGCTATGTCACTACGCTTCATCTAAAGCAGGGGTTCTCAACCTATGGGTCGCTACCATGTTGGGGGTCGATTGACGATTCGCCCGGGGTCGCCTAAGACCATTGAAGATATGGTTTGTTATTGTCCATTCTTCTATTGCTGTATGTGTGTGTGTGTGTGTGTGGGGTCGCTGCAGAGTTGGGGATTGTAAAAAGGGGTCGCCGAGCATAAAAGGTTGAGAACCGCTGATATAAAGTGTGCTGTCACTGAATTTCACCCAAATAGCTTTATCCCAGACTTTGTTAAATGTTTTACATGTTTCGGATGTTCCTTCAGAGTTGAAGATAGTTTACTTCCTAGTCCATACATCCCGCAGGACGACGGGGGATGTCAACGGGTAGGGTATGAACCCGTGACCATTGAGAAGTCTGAACGACAGTCCAGCGCACATACCGTACGACCAGGCAGCCATCCTTTATCCAAAAAGCTCTGACACTGACCTTCATCCGAATAGCTCTGACACTGAACTTTATCCGAATAGCTCTGACACTGACCTTCATCCAAACAATTCTGACTCTGACCTTCACCCGAATAGCTCTGACACTGATCTTCATCCGAATAGCTCTGACACTGATCTTCATCCGAATAGCTCTGACACTGAACTTTATCCGAATAGCTCTGACACCTTCATCCTAACAGTTTATAAAGCTCTGCCAAAAGCACTCATCCAAATTGATCTGTCACTGACCTTCATCCGAATAGCTCTATCACTGACCATCATCTGAATAGCTTTATCTCTTTTGTTTATTCAAATAGCTAATTTCGCTTCGAGAGCCATGATGTCAGTTCTCTTTATAGTACGCTGTCTAATCAAATTAAACTGACCACCGTGGTCAATGGACCGCAGTAACTTGATGAAAGAACCGGAATCGGAGTAACCACTTGGAAGTCACCAAAAATAAAACTTTTCTGGCCATCTTAACAACCGGAAGTGGCGCCATTTTACAGACCGTGCAAGAAACAATTGAGAAGCTATTTTTAGCCAAGTTTGAGCAAAAAATACTTGTAGAAGATTTGAAAGAAGATGTCTTTGTGGTAGATGTCGCAAAAGTGATTAGTTATTATGTGTATGCGTGTGTGTTCGCGCTATTATTTTGAAGTTGCGGTGCCAGGATAGAAGTTCTAGAAATTCGCCTTAGTTTAAAGATTTATAAATAAGTGCGTGTTTGTGCAAGAGGCGAGTGTGTATCAATCATTCGCTATTTTTATGAATCTTCTGGTCGTGTGGTATGTGCTCTGGACAGTCACCATCCCCCGCCATCCCGCAGGAGGTTTGGGCTAGGATGTAATAATCTTCCATTCTGAAGGAACACCCGAAATATTCTGAGAGTCCAGCGTTAATGGATGTTAAACTCTGATGTTATTTAAAGCAAACATTTGACACATATCGAAGCAGAGAAGGGAGAAGCTAATGGTAGGAATGACAAGAAGAAGGTCCCTACCCTCCTCAAGCTTCAATGCTCTGAATACTATTAATAACCCTGCAAGATTGTAATATTCACTCTGTCTGTCTGTCCGTCTGTCTGGTAAAGAGTTTATACACATTATTTTCCTACCCCAATTCACGGATCAAGTTAAACCCATGCCCAATTATACATAGACGAGACATAAATCAATGAAACAAAATTAACCAATTTGGCAATTAATTACAGATCTCTTTTTCATACCAACAAAGGACACTACTTCTTCGGTTATCACAGATAAAGCTTAATATTATTTCTCTCACACCTATTCTCGGATCAAGCTGAAACTGTAAAAAAAAAACGTATCTATTGTACCTAACAAAACATGAATAAATAAAAGAAAGAATTAACCAAATAGTAAATAAACTATGGTAATTAATTGTTTTGTTTAATGTTGGATAAGGGAAAAAACTTATACATTATTGAGAGATATAGTTTGTAAGTGCGAAGTTCTTTCCCTTAGATTTTATATTTTGCTAGTTTTCTCACATTTTACATGAATATTTTGTTTATATTATATATTTTTGAAATGCTAAGACACCTTCTTAAGATGAGGCTCTTAGCGCTTCACATCTTGCGCTCCAGAGGCGTATCCGTGTACAGATAAAAAAAATCTAACACTACATATAATACTATGATTAAGTAATTATTTGGATACCCACTATAGTTCGAGCTATGTCAAAAACTATAAAGTTCAACACATTAAAGTTTTTATTGTAGTTTTTTTTTTAACGCGTCAATTGTAGCCCCTAGCTTAAATCCCTCCCCCTCCTCTCCTTCGAGCCCTTGATGCCCTTTTCCCAACACAATGCTATGACAAGCAGCATAAAAAAAAAAAAATGAGCCTCACAAACTTCACATGCTAGAGTAATCCTCCTCTTTAACCGACATCACCAGGAGATTGGAGAAGTCGCAAAGGGGCAGCCAGGGTCTGAAGGCTGTTTTACATGAATGTCACGTCTGCTTCAAGTAGTGGACAACTGGACACTCGATTCTCCTTGGCCACAATTTTCAAGGCTTAAAAGGGTGTCAATAAGTGGCCCCACAGTAGTTTAGCGCGGACATTGATTTTTTTTTTCTGTTTTTTTTTTTTTTTTTCGATGCACTTCCGATTGGCTAACCGGAAGTTGTTTCTTGTTTCTTCTTTGTGGATAATTAGAACTTCCGCCAGAGATTTCATAAAATGGCTTACTCTCGATTTACATGAATATTGAAAGAAATATTTGGAGGTCCGACTTCTAGAACCTGAGGATTTATAGGATTAAAGAATAAGATGAGGATATTAATAGGAGAAAAACTTGGATAGGTGAATTTAGGGCAGACAAATGGAGCATGTTGAGCTAGACAAGAGATGTCAAGAAAATAGTGAGGAGGGGTTTCTTTAGTAAAAATGTACTTTAGTTCTAGTTAAGAAAGTTGATCAAAACGAAGTCGGACTCTTAAAAATTTGTTTGTTTATGAAAGAGATTATATATATATATATCTTTAGTATAATTACTTGCGACTATTTCACCGAGAATGTTTTATTGCTGAGGAAAAGAGAAAAACGCCAGAGAAGAAAAGCAAGGCCCACGACACTAGCTCCTGCTGGAATAACCTGCCCAGTGTGCAGCCAAACATTCCGAGCTTACATAGGTCTCACCAGCCACACGAGGAGGCATAAAACCCCAGTGCAAAGCCCTCAGCCCCCTGGATGACAAAGTGGTCATCATCGAACCACGATGGACGAACTAGATAGATACATCTTCTATAGAGCTAGGTTTTGTCTTTCTATGTTCTTATATTTCATCTGGCCTAGCGCACTGGCTATGTACTCTTTCATTCTCTTTCTCTCTGAAGGACTTTCTCTTGTCTTCCGCTATCTTAAGAGAGTCTTATCTTTTTTTTTTTTTTGCTTTCTCACTTTCTCTCGACTTCTCTTTCTTTCTTCTCTCTCTATTAAGTTCTTTCTTTCTTCTCTCTCTATTAAGTTCTTTCTTTCTTCTCTCTCTATTAAGTTCTTTCTTTCTTCTCTCTTTATTAAGTTCTTTCTTTCTTCTCTCTCTATTAAGTTCTTTCTTTCTAGGTCTCTCTATTAAGTTCTTTCTTTATTCTCTCTCTATTAAGTTCTTTCTTTCTTCTCTCTTTATTAAGTTCTTTCTTTCTTCTCTCTCTATTAAGTTCTTTCTTTCTTCTCTCTTTATTAAGTTCTTTCTTTCTTCTCTCTCTATTAAGTTCTTTCTTTCTTCTCTCTCTATTAAGTTCTTTCTTTCTTCTATCTCTATTAAGTTCTTTCTTTCTTCTATCTCTACTTTCTTTCTAGGTCTCTTCACGATATCTCTTGCACCTCTTTTTTATTTCCATTTATTATTATTATTATTTTTTATCGTGGTATGTGTCTCTGTCTCTGTCTCTTTTTTTCTTTCTTTTATGAGATTTAAAATGAGTCTTTTTTTTTTTCGTTCTCTCCTTGTCTCGGCTTCTCTAGCTCAGATGGTTTCTTTTTCTCTCCTTGTCTGTCCATAAGGTCTCTCACTCTCTTTCTTTCCCATGGTGCATATTTCATTAGATCTATCTCTCTTTCTCTTTCTCTCTCTTTCTCTATTTTTCTCTCTTATCGATCCTATTTCATAAGCGCGCTCTCTCTTTCTCTCTCTTTCTCTGTCTTATCGAGCCCTTTTCTTTAGCTCTTTCTCTCTCTCTCTCTCTTTCTCTCTTATCGAGCCTATTTCATTAGCTCTCTCTCTCTCTCTTTCTCTGTCTTATCGAGCCCTTTTCTTTAGCTCTTTCTCTCTCTCTCTCTCTTTCTTTCTTATCGAGCCTATTTCATTAGCTCTCTCTCTCTCTCTTTCTCTCTCCCTCTCTTATCGAGCCCTTTTCTTTAGCTCTTTCTCTCTCTTTTTTCTTTCTCTCTTTCTCTCTCTCTCTTATCGAGCCTATTTCATTCGCTCTTTCTCTGTCTCTCTTGAAATTTTTATATTTTTTCTCTCCCTCCTTCCACTTCATCAATCTATAATTTCTTACTTTCTCTCTCTCTCTCTGTCCTCCCCCTCCCCCCCCCCATCCCCCTCCCCCCCCCACTCTCATCTGTCTATAAATCACTTCTAAGCCCACTCACTCTCTCCCCTTATCCTAGTCCATGCTAGTACTCACACTATCAGAAATAGCAGATTTCATGCACGGTGCCGGAGCTAAGTGTTTGATTAGTGGGCCATATACATCAGTCCAGGTGGCATGGCAGTTTTGTGGGGCAGCACTCTTAGCGTTGCTCGTTCCATGACAAGGCAATTGTTTAGCGCTCAAGTTTGTTGGTCACCACTAGCGGGTTGTAGCCGTTATTACGGACAAAGGTTTAGGTCAAAAGTACTGTGTTGTAAGCGTTGGTGCTGACCTAGAAATAGGTCATATTCATGGTCATCGTAGTAGATGGTAAATGTAACTAGCCTAGAAATAAGTCACGAAAATATCAATTAGATCAGGAAAATTTAGAGTTGATCCGTTGCGTGACCAGGTCAAGGTGAGAAGTGATGGCTATCTTGATGGTCTAATTTCGAATATATATATAATTTTAATTTACATAAATGATTTACCAAATTGCATTACTTCAGGAACAAAAGTCAGATTATTTGCAGACGATTGCATAATATATAGAACAATAAAAACAACACAAGACACAGATATTTTACAAAGAGAATTAGATGAATTACAGAAATGGGAATCAAATTGGAGCATGTCTTTCCACCCAGAAAAATGTCAGTTGTTAAGAGTAACAAAAAAACTAAAACAAATTAATTCCACTTATCTTATTCATGGCAAACCAGTAACACAGACTAAAAACGCAAAATACTTAGGTGTTATAATAAATGAAAAACTGTCATGAAATCCACATATTGATGAAACTATAAAAAAATCCAACAAAGCATTAGGATTTATTAAAAGAAATTTCTATAAATCAAATAAGAACATAAAACTAAAATGTTATTTAACCTTGGTTAGGCCAATAATAGAATATGCATCCTCCATTTGGGACCCCTCAACTCAAGAAAACATTAAGAAACTGGAACAGACACAAAATAGAGCAGTGAGATTCATAACAAATGAATATTCACATTTGACTAGAGTAACACCTATAGTAAAATCACTAAATTTAGAAAGCCTTCAGGACAGAAGACTCAAAAGTAAAGTAGCAATTATACATAAAACACTGAACCATAATCTTCAAATATAAAAACAAATTTAATAAAATACTCTTAAAGACACAAAGATAAAGGCACATTACTCATCCCATATGCTAGGACAAATGTGTACAAATACTCCTTCTTCCCTAGTGCTATTAGAGCATGGAATGGGTTGCCTGAGCTAGCCAGGAAAACCAGTGACTTGGCAGAATTTAAGTCATTGGTTAATATGCATGACTAAATGCATGACGCGTAGGACGTAATCATCCTCTTTTTTGAAGTAACGTCTGTATTATATATTATAAGATAAGATATTGCCCCTTTGAGAAATTGCGATCTATAGGGAATATGATGTCATCTGTTTCTTTGGCCCGGGGTTAACGAGCAGGGTGTCATGTGGCCAGTAGAACTAAGAACTGCCTTTCCCCAACAAATGTCAGTTACCCAGAGTTGGGTGGACTTAAGGGCACCCTAAAAATCCCGAAAATTCAACATGCCGGTCTTTACCGCGAATCGTACCGAAGTTCGGGAGCCAAGCGCTAAACCACTAAGCCACCGTATACATATTGTTACTAGCATTATATGAGACAATAGTAAAGTATACAAGGCTGACCAAAAGCAGGGTTACAGTTAACTTCCAATAATGCTTTAGCAACAGTAATCCTATTTTCGTTTGGGCCTTGTATTTAGGCCTAAAATATTAAAATATTCCTTTTCAAGGGTATACTGTATTTCTGTCTGTCTTCAATACTAGTTCCACCCGACAAAACCCTTTTCAAGCCATGTACAACATAGCTCTATATTTTAAGAATATCTCACGTGATCTCTCTTTTAATTTTTAGGCTTAGGCCTATCAAAAAATAATTAATTTTGAGTATTGAAAACAGTGACGTGTTGAGTTTTCATACGTCAGTGTCCTTTGTACTTAGTTTCTAAGAGCTGATGATGTCCAAATATATTCAGAAGCAAACATGAACACAGGGAGAGAGAAAGGAAGAGGATTTATATTTCAAATTGAGAGACTAAGAGAGAGAATATGAATAGAACAGAAGGCTAAAGAGAGAGGGAGAGAGTCATGTGCAATGCACAGATGAATGAAAGAAGAAAATTGAGGTCTGAGAAGAAACCAAAAAAATAAAGGAATACAAAAAAATGGGACAACAAAGATTTGTATTGGCCTATATTAAAAAAAAAAAAAAAAAAACTTGCAAGATTTTGAAAGACTTTACTTGTAGAATATTTTATATTTTTGTTGTTTACGAAAAAAATCCATTGTATTCTGTTTTTGTTTTTTTTACTTTCTGTCTGTTCACGAAACAGTGTCGTTTTTACTGTTTTTTTCGGGAAAAAAGTCCCACTGTGGCCTCTGTCTCAACAATACTTCTAAGTTCTAATAGCAGAAGTCTCCGATTTGTAAGCCTCCATGCACTAAGGCCTCGTTCTGGGATCATTCCCTTACAGTACGGTCCAGGTATCTGGCAGTGTTCTGTGGGGGTTTTCCTGTCTCCGTACTGAGCGAGATCCCCGCAATGCGCGCCCCGCAGGCACCAATTCTGTTTCAAGACTAGTCGTTTTTTTTTTAAAAGTGTTTCTGAGCGCGCTGCAGTCGTAGAGGATGTGTTCTACTGCCTCGTCTTCTGCGTTGCAGTGTCGACATCTGGGATCGTGGTTCTCTCGGATCCTAGCGAAGTAGGCTCCTATCGGACAGTGTCCAGTGCGAAATCGGAAGTCTCCGATAGCACATAGTCTAGCACTTGGTTTTATTTTGTGGCTTTATCACCAAGAAAGAAGAAACGGCTTTCAGTGACAGGTGGATAGGATAAAGCGAGTATCTGCAAGTTTTAGATGTTCCTTTATAAATGAATATCCTAGTCTAAACCTCTTACTGGACTCCAGGAGATAACAGTCCCGGAGAAAGGGGGGGGGGGAAGAAGTTTGAACATTGATTACGGATATATTATTCAAAATAAGCGAAACATACACAATATCTATATCTATATATATATATATATATATTAAGCTTATATTGAGTGATGTGAGCACTGTCATAATAAAGCTTCATATCCACATTTTCAATGTAAAAAAAACTTACGGCTAATTGATTAACTGAAGGATTAGTTTTATTTTTTGTTTCTTGTGTTGTTATCGACAATAAATAATTGTGTGAAATTTCAACTTGCTCCAACAATGAAAAGTGGAAGAAAAAAAGAGTAAAAGATTCTTCCCAGACAGACAGACAAACTAAATTTTTTCTTGAATGTCAAATCAGTATATGCTCAAAGACACAAAGATAAAGGCCCATTCCTCGTTCCATATGCTAGGACAAATGTGTACAAATGCTCCTTCTTCCCTAGTGCTTTTAGAGAATGGAATGGGTTGTCTAAGCTAGCCAGGAAAATCAATGACTTGGCAGAATTTAGGTCATTGGTTAACAAGCATGACTAGATGCATGACGCGAAGGACGTAATCATCTTCTATTTTGAAGTAACGTCTGTATTTTATAAGATAAGATTTCACCGTCGTGGTATTGTCACGTCAGTTTTAGAACCCCTGTAATATTTGGTGAATAGTAATCACTGAACCATTCCGTGCACGTTTAGCACGATTTTTTCCTGGTCGGGGACTGACCACGAGGTGGACATCTCAGTTGATTTTAGACTCTTGTAGAGAGCGGAGTGTTATGATTTTTTATTGACGAGTAGTGGAACGAATAAGTATAAAAGTTATTAGAATTGATTTGTATTCAGGACTTATTTTCTTGGATGTATTTTGTGATGGCTGAAGTCGCCAATATCTTTATATTTATATATTTAATGTGAATAAAAACCATGTCTGCTACAAGTGAGTCTATTAATTATTATATATATTGTGGTCAAAGAGTTCAGCATGTTAGTGTTCTCACACACTAGCAAATCTAGTGCGCTAGTGAAAGTATTTAAATAACAATACAAAGGATTATTATATCATCTAAAAGCTCTACATAACACGACATTCGCGTTATCACGCCTATAACAAAAACAGGCTGTGACATATGGTGGCCAGTATGGGGATCGAACCCACGACATTCGCGTTATCAGAACGACGCTCTCTACAAGAGTATAAAATCAACTGAGATGTCCACCTCGTGGTCAGTCCCCGACCAGGAAAAAATCGTGCTAAACGTGCACGGAATGGTTCAGTGATTACTATTCACCAAATATTACAGGGGTTCTAAAACTGACGTGACATACACGCCTATAACAAAAACAGGCTGTGACAGGTATGCACAAAAACTGACAAAAATTGCATTGCAGTTTAAGAAAAAGCTAACAAAAAAGAAAAAAAAAATGAGGAAAAAAAAAAGTTTTGTCTGCAATCTGGACAACAGGACTAGGTCAGTCAGTACGTCGGAATTTATATATTATATTAGTAAATGTAAGGGGATTAACTCTGTTTCTAGGTGGCGTGCAAGTTTGTTGAGTATCGATCCATTTCAATGTGAAGAGAATTTCAAACATTCGATTCTCACCGAGTAAGTATTCCCTATTCTACCCGGGGTGAATGCTGTCTGAGTCTACCTTCTTGTAGCCCTCGTTTCATTCTATTAACTGGACAACTTCGGACAGTGTCCACAAATCGGACCCAGTGTCCACCACTTTCTCCGTCAAGATCTGCTCGCCCTGGCATTTGAACAGAGTGACACTTGTCCCCCTGGGGGCGCCCTGTTATGTCATTCGACGCCAGCGAGGCGGGGAGGAGAATCGAGGAAATGTTTTCCCCCCACTACCACTAACTCGTTGATCTCTGATGCCCTCGGCAAACGATTTCAATCCTACGTGACCCCCACTCCCATGTCAATACGTGTCGAACAGTTGTCCACACTTACCCAACTCTTCCTCCATTCGCAGATTCTCAAACAGATGTCTTTGTAGACAATTAGAGGTTCTTAATATTTAGTCTTTAAAGACCGCATCACAAACTAAGAGATTTGAGAAAGTTTCTACACCGATTGGACCCCACGATGACCTACTAACTATTGTAAACACAAAAAGAAAACTAAAACTCTATGGCATATTACAAGGTATTCCGGGCTTGCAAAGACCTTCCTTAAGGGAACAGTACCAGGAAATAAAAGACGAGAAAGACAGACAAATAAGTTTTGTTTAGAAAAATAAAATGTATTTTTATATTTTGCTTGTTAGCCTAACACTAAGACAACATAACTTCTTCAATTCAAAGTCGACTCATTCAACTTCGCAGACAAACATTAACATTATTATTCTTTAATTGCCCGGCGGTATTTCTTCCTAAAGCTTACATTTTCTGAAGTTAAAAACTCGATAATTGATATCAGTGACGCCCAAACTACTGGGACGTGATGCTGTGCTTTGCGGCCCTTCAGTACTTCTGCCCATGGTACATAATGTCGCCTCAGATAATTCATTTCAGTGGATGAAAAAAAAAGTTGGCAACACTCAAGAATATTAACCCATGATGTGGTGGTCTAGCAGTTAACCCTAAAACCGATTTACCAAGCGTCTCAAGTTTTAATCTTAATGAGAGCTTAGATTTACATTTTTTTTTAAAATGAAGTAGTGAATTTGTAGTGCCCGGCTCTTTTTGCCACTTTGCATCTATGTCAAAGAAAGGTCGTTGTGCTAAACCCATAACGTTCTTATTGACACTTGGTCGCAAAAGTAGGATAGCTTCATATCCTTTCGTCCAGTTTCTACCAGTTTTTAAATGGCGCAACTACATGATATGTATTGGACATATTGCGTCATTGTTTATTGTTTTGGGAAAACCCGTTGAAAATATCTGACGTCATCAAATGAAAGCTTTAATGTCTACTCTTACCAATGATGAAGTCTCCATAAAGTCATTCTTGCGGTTAGAAGCCTACGTTCATTTATTTATCTGTAGAAACAGAGCAGTGTATAAATCAGATGTGTATAAATCAGATGTGTATAAATCAGATGTGTATAAATCAGATGTGTATAAATCCTATGTGTATAAATCACATGTGCATGAATCAGATATGTATAAATCAGATGTGTATAAATCAGATGTGTATAAATAAGATGTGTATAAATCAGATGTGTATAAATCAGATGTGTATGAATCAGATGTGTATAAATCAGATGTGTTCTAAAACAAACTGTGTCGTTATAAAAGACACCATCAATTATTTTTAAAAAATCGAAATAAAATGTTTTACAATGTTCCCTTACAGTGTTCCCTTACAGTGTTCCCTTGACTTTCGCGGTGGAAATACATTCGAAGTCCGTCCACAAACTTTATATTTCCGCGAAGAGAAGACGAGGCATATATTTCATATACGTAGTCCATTTTTCGATATGAACAGCAGGACATTACCTACCGATTTATAGCCCCTAATTAACAATTCCACATTCCCTCATAACCCTCACATGCTGTTTCTTTTAAAACACTCCTTCAATGTTTAGTCAGTTACAGTACTGCAATGTTTGTCGAATTGCAAAGAGTTAAAAAAGAACCGGCACGTACAGTATACTGCTACTATAGTCTGCCATAGAACATTTTAGTGTTAGGGTTAATATTTGTAGTATTTAAAAAAAAATTGATTTTTAATGTAATTTTTGTTATTTTTTAAATGCAATATTCCTAATAAAACTATAAATCCGGTGGGCGCGGGAAATCCCAGGTGTTGAAAAAAAAAACGCGGTGTATTTTTTCCATTACTGTTTTTGAAAACACGAGCTATAACACTTCTCTGAAAGTCAAAACTGCGAAAGTCAAGGAAGAACTGTATTCAATTTGAGAAAAGCTCCAAAATTAGAAAAACAAAAAAGCGAACAAAAATTCCGTTTAGCATGCCCAATAGTCAGTCCATACATTAGATCCGAGGATCTAAAATTTATGTAATTATGTACTAATAAGAAAACCACATTTCCTTAATATATGCAAATACAACATAAAACAACGCTATGGCACCCATGTAATAATGTAGATGTAACCGAGTGACATAGGTGTGACTGGCAACACTATTGCAGACTCCTTGGCCCACCAGGGAGGGCAAATTCCACCCACTGAACAGGCTGTAAGTTTTCATCATGTTCTGGCTATAATTAAAAAAACAGAAAATGGAAAAGTGGTTTGAGTGCTGGGACAAGTCTCAAAATGCCCCTGGAGTCTGGGAGCGCATGAGGCGCCTTGACCACACTTCCCCGTGGTGGAGGCTGTCCAGGCCTGAGCAAGCTATTATAGCACAGTGCAGGACAGGCCACTGTCCTGTTGGCTCATATTTCTCACGGCTATGGCCTACTTTCGATTCACGGTGCCCCCTCTGCGGGGAAGAAGAGGAAACCGTGCCTCATATTCTGTTTGACTGCCCCAGACTTGCTGATCTCCGTCTCGATAGGTCTGGGAAACCAAAAATTCTCGACCTGTATGGCGACTTTTATGCACTACGCAAGACAGCAGGATTTCTGTCCAGGGCTTTTGCAACAGAGGATTTGAGCCTCTCAAGCCCTCACTCAAATGGAGTTTGATGATGATGATGATAATATATGCAAATAAAAAAAAAATTGTGGCGACTAAACAGTTAACAGTTTCTATGCTGTCCAGTTTTATATAATTTGTTTTGTTTCATAAAAACAAGTTTTCACTTTTCCATGAACGAGCCGAAGAATGACAAGTCACATTTTAGTAGTGACATCACTTCCTATTTTCCAGCCAGTGTTTTTATGCCTCTTAATTTCTCCGCCTGACACGTGATACCAATCCGTCTTAAAGCCTTGGCCTTTAACCTTTCCCCCCAGAATCCCGTTCATTCATATTCAGTAACTCAACACTTTTCTTTTTCTCATAATGTGTTTGCAACAAAACTCCAGCAGACGTTTTGTTCTCATTAACCTAGCGAGATTATGCGAGTTTTGAGATAAGAACGAGGCAGGAAGTAGCTACAACGGATGGGGTTGAGAGTATGCATGTCATACATAGGCCTATGAGAGTATGCATGTCATACATAGGGCTACGAATGTTTTAGTTGGTGTGCTTCTGAGAGTCCAGAGATATAGATCTGCGTTAAGAAAGAAAAAAGTTGATTTCTTAAAGTTATAAAATCAAATTTTGGGAATGGAGATTTTGTTCATATTTGCATTTGTAAGTGCATCTAGCATCTTTTTTTAAATTAGTGTTTGTGTGTGTGTGGCTTTGTCTTCAAAAAACATTTTGGTTTAATGCCACTGTGACTATGGTAGATGTCTTTGTAGTATTGAGTCTGACTTATCCATCCATCCAGATCCATTCATCCGCGTGTCTGTCCGTCGGTCTGTCTGTCTGTCTGTCTGTCTATCTATCTATCTATCTATCTATCTATCTATCTATCTATCTATCTATCTATCTATCTATCTATATCTATCTATCTATCTGTCTATCTATCTATCTGACTGTATGTCTGCGCTACTGTCACAGCCTGGTTTTTGTTATAGGCGTGATGACGCGAATGTCGTGTTATGTAGATCTTGTAGATGATATAATAATCCTTTGTATTGTTATTTAAATACTTTCACTCGCGCACTAGATTTGCTAGTGCGTGAGGACACCAACAAATTGAACTCTCTGACCACAATATTTATAATAATTAATAGACTCACTTGTAGCAGACATGGTTTTTATTACACACAAATAATAAATTACAACAAATATTGGCGACTTCAGCCATCACAAATTACATCCAAGGAAATAAGTCCTGAATACAAATCAATTATAATATCCTCAATACTTATACATATATTCTACCCGTTAATATCATCCATAACACTCCGCTCTCTACAAGAGTCTAAAATCAACTGAGATGTCCACCTCGTGGTCAGTCCCCGACCAGGAAAAAATCTCGTGCTAAACGTGCACGGAATGGTTCAGTGATTACTATTCACCAAATATTACAGGGGTTCTAAAACTGACGTGACAGCTACTGTCAGTCAGTCTGTCTGTCTGAAATATATATATATATGTTTGTATGTATGTATGTATGTGTGCGTGTGTGTGTTAGAATTCATGAAAAAATCTAGATGTGACAAATAAATGTACACTTGAATATGAACAAAAAAAATAGTCTAAGAAAAATAAAAGAGATAGGTAGAGAGAAACATAGAGTGAAGAAAAGAGAAAGAGAGAAATAGAGAGAGAGAGAAAGAAAGAGTGAGAAAGAGAGAAGTAGAGAGAGAAAGAGTGAGAAAGAGAGAAATAGAGAGAGAGAAAGAGTGAGAAAGAGAGAAATAGAGAGAGAGAAAGAAAGAGTGAGAAAGAGAGAAATAGAGAGAGTTAAAGAAAGAGTGAGAAAGAGAGAAATAGAGAGAGAGAAAGAGTGAGAAAGAGAGAAATAGAGAGAGAGAAAGAAAGAGTGAGAAAGAGAGAAATAGAGAGAGTTAAAGAAAGAGTGAGAAAGAGAGAAAGAGAGAGAGAGAAAGAGTGAGAAAGAGAGAAATAGAGAGAGAGAAAGAGTGAGAAAGAGAGAAATAGAGAGAGAGAAAGAAAGAGTGAGAAAGAGAGAAATAGAGAGAGTTAAAGAAAGAGTGAGAAAGAGAGAAAGAGAGAGAGAGAAAGAGTGAGAAAGAGAGAAATAAAGAGAGTTAAAGAAAGAGTGAGAAAGAGAGAAATAAAGAGAGTTAAAGAAAGAGTGAGAAAGAGAGAAATAGAGAGAGAGAAAGAGTGAGAAAGAGAGAAATAGAGAGAGAGAAAGAGTGAGAAAGAGAGAAATAGAGAGAGAGAAAGAAAGAGTGAGAAAGAGAGAAATAGAGAGAGAGAAAGAGTGAGAAAGAGAGAAATAGAGAGATTTAAAGAAATAGAGAGAGAGAAAGAGTGAGAAAGAGAGAAATAGAGAGAGAGAAAAAAAGAGTGAGAAAGAGAGAAATAGAGAGAGAAAGAGTGAGAAAGAGAGAAATAGAGAGAGAGAAAGAGTGAGAAAGAGAGAAATAGAGAGAGAGAAAGAAAGAGTGAGAAATAGAGAAATAGAGAGAGAGAAAGAGTGAGAAAGAGAGAAATAGAGAGAGAGAAAGAGTGAGAAAGAGAGAAATAGAGAGAGAGAGAGAGAGAAAGAGTGAGAAAGAGAGAAATAGAGAGAGAGAAAGAGTGAGAAAGAGAGAAATAGAGAGAGAGAAAGAAAGAGTGAGAAAGAGAGAAATAAATAGAGAGAGTGAGAAAGAGAGAAATAGAGAGAGAGAGAGAAGAAAAGAAAATGGGTCAGATATAACTTCCATATAAAATACATTAAGTTAGAATTGAAGTCCGAAAAGATTTCAGATTTTTTTTTTTTTTAAATTTCTTTCTTAAGTGACCATCACATGTCTTACGTAACGACAATAAAATACTTAATTTTTTTGTAAAACTAAGCGACATCTTTGTGGGAATGGGTTGCCTGAATCAGCCAGGAAAGCCATTGACTTAGCAGAGTTTAGTCACTGATTAACATGCATGTCTCGATTGACTAACGAAATACGTAGAACGTAATTATCCTCTTTTTTTTGAAGTAACGTCTGTAATTTATAAGATAAGATATGTAATAACACAAATAAAAAGTAGGTCAAACCTTGTTAAAATCTAGAAAATGATGACAGTCCCTTTCCAATTGGTGGGAATTTAAGAAATTTGGATTGTGGGAATGAATAGAATTAATTAGAACTATATAAAAAAACAACGTTAACAACCGGTAGCCAGATTTTTAAAATAAAAAAAAGGTTGATTTTGGGGTTAATTAATGTAATTCCATCATTATCTTTAAAGAGGATTTTGACTAATAAAACAAATTGTTTAATTTTATTATTTTTTTTGTGTCATGAGCACCGGGGCAGTCCTAAGCCTCATCACTCACACAAAAACACGATTATTACATCCACAAAAAAATAAACCCACTGTGTTATTGGCTCTTTCAGCAGTTGTTCCCAATGATTTTCTATTTTCTCCAATGTCAAGGCGGAACTTCTTTTTTTTTCAAATTCACCCCCCGCCCCTGCATCAAGTATTCTCACTTGCGACAAGCCGTAATTGTCGTGGACAAGAGAGCGAATGGATAGATCCAAAAATAAAGTTAAAAAAAAACAACAACATATAAAGTTCCCGCCAAAATGTGACACTTTACGCCTTTTATGCAGAGACATGTTTTAGCCTTGACCTTTTTTTGTTATATCAATTTCAAAATGTACAAAATACACGAATTTAAAAAATCAGCAGACGTGTATACACTCTCTCACACGTACACACGCGCACACTCAACTGGTGTATTTTCTCGTCTCAGAGAACGACTCCATTAGCCAATCAGAATTTAAATCTCAGATCATTAAAATAAAGTCCAAAATAATTGCTTCTAAATCAATTGAAAGACTCTTAGAAAGTCATGATAACAAGTTATTAATTTTATTTTTGTAACTTTAGAGGCCTTCCAAGGGAAAAGCCGATATTTGGTTTTTATGCGTTCTGCCTGTCCGTCTTTCAGTCCATTTATCACTTCTAGATTTTGAAAAAACGTCATTTAAAATATGACTTTATCATTTTCTGTAGCTGCGGCAAAAATATGTGCTACTTTTTGTCTTCTGAAAGCGATCATTTTTTTAAAAACTTATATCAATTCACTTTGGTTGGTTATTTCTCCCACACCCATTTTTGGATCAAGTTGATACTTTACAAAATTATTTGCTGTGCCTAACAAACGTACATTAGTCGAAAAATTAACTGTTTAGTTTACTAATTATTGGTTGTTGTTTTTTTTTTGCTTAGTATAAAAAAGGAAAAGAAATACTACTTATTAAGAGATGTTTTGTTCCAGATTTTCCCATTCCAATTTTTCTCATTCTCGGATGAATTTGAAATTGTACCTACTTATTCAAAGTCACAATACTCCTATACTCAAATAAAAAAAAATTAACTAATTGTTAAATCAATTAATGGTAATAAAGTAATTTTTTTCTATAAAAGGTTGCTTATTCCTGCAGTATTGAGATATATGTCATTTATTTTGTGTTTTTTTCCGTTAAATAAGCTTTTTTTTTTTAAAGATTTCAAAAAATATTTAGCTGGTTATAAATTCGTTTGCATCATACAAATTAAAAACGTTACATAGGAATACATCAGCCAATAGAAACACTCACAATCCATGATCAGCCAATACAAACACTCACACTCCATGATCAGCCAATAGAAACACTCACACTCCATGATCAGCCAATAGAAACACTCACACTCCATGATCAGCCAATAGAAACACTCACACTCCATGATCAGCCAATAGAAACACTCACACTCCATGATCAGCCAATAGAAACACTCACACTCCATGACGTAGTATGCCACGGACAATGGGAAACTATTCAATTTGTTTTAACTTCTGCACCACACAGACGTCTATGCTGAAATCGTTTCTATGTCTGTTAGCTGCGAAAGGGAGTAAGACTGGCCCGCGGGGGCCGCCCAAGAGTATGTCTGTAACTTAAACTGCCAGTCTAGCTTTTTTAATATTTTTTTTAAAATTCTATACATAGAAAAGAAACGAAAGATCTATTCGGGGCGAGTTTAAATTGAAAGTGACTGCCATTTGCACGTATTTTTCAAAGCACACGATCTCACACAGTTTAGTTGGCCTAAAAAAAAAGGTTCAAAGTACCAAATAATGTTTACTTGTTTTATAATTGCATTTGAAACTCAAGATTTCTGTAACTCGCAGTGCCTGGGGGTTAAGACATTCGGAAAAAAACTTAGATCTAGTTATCTAGTGACAGGTACGGCTATTTCACATCATTTTCCATCGACTTCTGCGGCATCTAAAATAAGATTTAACTCAAAACGTCTCCCATTCGTTGAACTTTCACTTTTTAAATATTATCCGAATGTGATGCAAATACTTCTGGCACAAATTGTGGAACCAATGCCGAAATAGGGATGGTTTAAATGTTTAGTTTTAGAGACCTTGGCAACTACAAGTGGCCAGATTTCTAGGCCAAGCGAATGTATTTTAAAACAACGTCAATATTGTGCATTTCAATACAGAAAAGGGATTTTAAACAGTTAGAGTAAAATATAGGTCAGTGAGTTTGAAATCCTTAAAAAACTTTACAAAAAAACATTAATGTCCTTGGGTTTTGTGAATTATTCATTTATGTTCTTGGGTTTTGTGAATTTATTCATTTATGTTCTTGGGTTTTTTTTGGTGAATTTATTCATTTATGTTCTTGGGTTTTGTGAATTTATTCATTTATGTCCTTCTAGTTCTAACAACGAACTTTTATAGTCAGTTTGGGGTTAATGATTCTCAGAGGCGTGGCTATGAATTTTCCATCGTTTGGGGGCCCGGGAGCTTGATCTCTTTGGGGGCTCCTTTATTTTGCGTAATATTTAATTTTTAATGTAAAAAAACACTCACTTTGGGCCCCCCCTCAAGTGGCGGCCCGAGGGGATTTTCAATTTTCCCTCCCCTCCCTCCACACTAGATACGCCACTGATGATAATACGTGTAAGTAAAATTAATCTTCCTGTGAAGCAGACAGTCAGTAAACTTATTGCCAATTTTTAGTAAAACGGTCATGTGACTATCTTCGTGTAACCAATACGGATGACTGAAATAAATGGAAAATCCAAAATTTGATTATAACAGAATAATTTTAATATGAACTTGAGACCCGACAGAGGTAGAATGTCACTTGGTTTCTTCTGTTTTACAAAATTTCATTTCAAATAAAGATGTTGATCATTAGAGATAGTCGTGCATTAGTCCTAACTCTGGGTTCTTGTAAGCAGGCTAGCCTGATTTATTAGTTCAAGTTTTTTTTTTAAATCAATTATTACAGATGCACTCGGTAGTGTGCATTTCTATCTATATGGTAATCTAAATATATATTATGGTAACAATATGTTTAAAAATTAATGTATTATATCTGTACTACTTTTGTTTATCTAAATGGTTTTTAGAAATTGAATATTTAAGATATTTCTTACAACAAACAGTGATTATGGTTGCAGTTGGCTCCTCTGATTCGGAATACGCATTACACGTGTAAATGACATTACGCCCCTCTCCCTTCCCTCAGCGTGTAGGCTACCCTCCAGGGAACCGCAATATTTTAGAACCGGTATTTCTAACATAACTAAAAACAAAAATACTGGATAATGATTTTTTAGATTACTTTGTCATTTTAGCTCTCATGTTTATGTTTGTAATGTTATCACACCTCCTGAGCCTACAATTTGTTTGTTAACAGCGCTTTATAAATAAAACTATTATTATTATTATTAATATTTTTTTTCCCTCTTTACAGGTCAATCAGAGGAAGCCAAAGTACAGAGCGTCCACAGTGATCAGACGAATGACGCGGCTGACCACCCTAGATTAAAAAGGGGTCTGGCAATGTTGCGGCTGGGCAAACGAGACAGCGCAGACATTGACAATCTAGCCGAACTGTTGTACCAGATGCGAGAGAGTGAAGAACTGGGCGCCGGCTCCGAAGGGGAAGATCCCGAGGAGGTAGAAGAACTTGAAGTGCCTGCTCAGCACCCACGCGTTAGAAGATCTGCACAGAGCCCAACGGAAAACCCTCACCACGAGGTCTTGGAAAATTCCTCAAACGTTGAAGAGTTTGTGGAACACGAGCCTCGGCTTGTGGACGATTCCTACTTTTATGTCTTCCCTGATGGCTCCGAAGAGCTGGAGCCAAGCGAAGGCGGGGAAGATGCTGACAATTTCGATGAATTGGAAAAGCGGTCGATGAAAATGCTCAGATTAGGTAGAAGCGCTACTGATGATGATATTTTCACCAACGATAAAAGGCAACTCAAAATGTTAAGGCTGGGCAAAAGAGGAGACGCCAGTTTTGACGAGGAATTCGATGATGAAATGGACAAAAGGTCACTCAAAATGCTTCGTCTTGGAAAGCGTCCAATGAATATGCTGCGTCTCGGAAAACGTCCAATGAATATGCTTCGTCTTGGAAAACGTCCAATGAATATGCTGCGTCTAGGAAAACGCCCAATGAATATGCTCCGTCTTGGAAAACGCCCAATGAACATGCTACGTCTAGGAAAACGCCCAATGAACATGCTACGTCTAGGAAAACGCCCAATGAATATGCTGCGTCTTGGAAAACGCCCAATGAATATGCTGCGTCTTGGAAAACGCCCAGCTGATTTGACAGATGCTGCTGAGGACGAGAAAAGATCCATGAAAATGTTGAGATTAGGAAAGCGGTCCGCCCATTAATACAATTATTTTAAAATATAAATATGTTTTAAAATCTCATTTCAAGTTCCTTGTTTTTGTTTTTCCTTTTCAACGTTCTTTGAGCGTCTTCAAGTCATATCTCTGCAATGTTATAACAAAGGAAGAAGTCGGCCCACTTTGTTTTAGGACAATGTGCATTATGTAAATTTGAGGTCAATAACTCTTTTTTTTCTCTTTTTTTGTGATATATAATGATAGATTACATTAAAAATTAAAAATATCCATAATGTGAACAATTGCGAGTTAAATATATGTTTAAAATCTATAAATATTCACACTCAAATGTGATAACGAATAATTCTATAATATTCGTAATTAAAATGAAAGTAGACTGTGTTTCCGTCCTTCCTGTAAACGGAAATTCCCGTTAAAAAAAAAAAAGCGAGATTTAATGGACATGTTTTAGACCTACGTGGACGACAGGATTTCTCTATGAGAAGCACGAGTTCTAACAGAAAGTGGCTCAATATTAATACATGTTAAACAAATACTAACAATGTATAAACAAAGGTACACTAAATGCTACATAAATCAAACCAAGAAAATATGTAATATATTGGACTTCACGTCGTTATACTTGTGGTCTCGTGATCTCAAGATCCACAAACTTTTGTTTTCACTTCTGCTCGCACTACTATAAACAAAATGACAAGCAATAAAGAGTTTTAACTGTGACATGATAAAATACAGATAAACTTTGTTTCGTTATTAATTTAATTTTATACGTTCACTTTTTACATTTTTATCTTTTTTTTGGGGGGGGGGGGGGGGAGGGTATTGCTGAGTTGTGTATGGGTAATTTTCATAAATGGAGGCTAATCCGTAAATAAAAAGCATTTTTGGTGTCTCCGGTGTACAGAATAGGAAAATATTGATATTCTATACATTTTTTAAAATTTTTAATAGTTTTGCTACACTTTTTAGCATTGTGGAATCAAATTTACTTTTAACACAAAATAATTTTTAGTTGGCATCAGTGATCTTCCAATTTGGCGTCCTTTATATTTTGTATTTTTATTTTCAAAATCTCTCCCACTCTTTTATTCAGTTTCTAATTTCTGTAATTATATCGCCACCATGTTTTTTTCTCTCCTTTTAAAGTTTTACTTAATTTTTACTAAATAGAGTAAACTGGATCCTGAAAGTCAAAGTGCAGACGAAGAGACACTGTGATTGACCCTCAACATGAAAATGTTCAAATAAAGATGAATGCTAATCTTTGAGAATTTGTTATTAGATGTACAAAGTTACTACAAACCATAAAAGGGTAACCAGATCCGCCGCAACAGTGTGAACGAAAAATGCCTGACAGTGAAACTGACAAAGATGACAAGCAAACAAGTACATACGTCGTCATACATACTAACACATTTAATATAACCTATAGAAACACGTATGACGTCACCTATAGAAACACGTATGACGTCACCTATAGAAACACGTATGATGTCACCTATAGAAACACGTATGATGTCACCTATAGAAACACGTATGATGTCACCTATAGAAACACGTATGATGTCACCTATAGAAACACGTATGACGTCACATATAGAAACACGTATGACGTCACCTATAGAAACACGTATGATGTCACCTATAGAAACACGTATGATGTCACCTATAGAAACACGTATGATGTCACCTATAGAAACACGTATGATGTCACCTATAGAAACACGTATGATGTCACCTATAGAAACACGTATGATGTCACCTATAGAAACACGTATGATGTCACCTATAGAAACACGTATGATGTCACCTATAGAAACACGTATAATGTCACCTATAGAAACACGTATGATGTCACCTATAGAAACACGTATGATGTCACCCATAGAAACACGTTTGATGTCACCAATAGAAACACGTATGATGTCACCCATAGAAACACGTTTGATGTCACCAATAGAAACACGTATGATGTCACCTATAGAAACACGTATGATGTCACCTATAGAAACACGTATGACGTCACCCATAGGAACATGCATGACGTCACCTATAGAAACACGTATGACGTCAACTAAAGAAACACGTATGACGTCACACATAGAAACACGTATGATATCACCTATAGAAACACGTATGATGTCACATATAGAAACACGTATGACGTCACCCATAGGAACACATATGACGTCACCTATAGAAACACGTATGACATCACCCATAGGAACACATGACGTCACCTATAGCAACACGTATGACGTCACACATAGAAAAAAGTATGATGTCACCTATAGAAACACGTATGATGTCACCTATAGAAACACGTATGACGTCACCCATAGGAACACATATGACGTCACCTATAGAAACACGTATGACATCACCCATAGGAACACATGACGTCACTTATAGCAACACGTATGACGTCACACATAGAAACACGTATGATGTCATCTATAGAAACACGTATGATGTTACATATAGAAACAAGTATGACGTCACCCATAGAAACACGTATGACGTTACCTATAGAAACACATATGACGTCATTCATAGAAACACGTATGCCATTACCTAAAGAAACATGTATGACGTCACCCACAGAAACACGTATGACGTCACCTATAGAAACACGTATGACGTCACCTATAGAAACACATATGACGTCATCCATTGAAACACGTATGACGTCACCTATAGAAACCCGTATGACGTCATATATAGAAACACGTATAACATTACCTATAGAAACACGTATGACGTCACCCACATAAACACGTATGACGTCACCTATAGAAACACATATGACGTCATGCATAGAAACACGTATGACGTCACCCACAGAAACACGTATGACGTCACCTATAGAAACACGTATGACGTCATCCATAGAAACACGTATGACGTCATCCATAGAAACACGTATGACATTACCTATAGAAACACGTATGACGTCACCTATAGAAACACATGACGTCACCTATAGAAAAAAAAACTTGACGCTTATACAAAAAAATTAATTCACGTTAATTAGATCCTCGAGACGCGGTGGCTGAGCAGTAAAGCGCTTGGCTTCCAATGACCTTTACATCATCTGGCCTACAGATCGCGGGGTCTGAAAGGGGAACTTGACTTTTACTTAGATCACCCGGTGCCGTACGGCGGCAAGCTGTCTCCATAGAGATCTGTCAGTGGAGACGTCTGCAGCCTTGTCCCCGCCTACATGAAGCATAAGGCGTCCACTGTACGAGCATGTTACATTTCAAACACAAGATTATCACGTGATTCTCTGATCTAAAAGAACTAAAGAACTAAAACAAAATAATTTCAAGCTAGTTTCCCAATCAGTCTCCCCACCCTCCGAGCATATGCATCATAAAAAGGTGAAAGCGTTTGAGTCTCAAGATAATAATAATAATAATAATAATATTTGCCTGTCAGAGGGCGTTACTAGTGCAGACCTGCCAAATCACCCAAAAATTCCTCGGTGGAAACTGATAAATGGACTACGATAAATTTTGTTTCTCTTTAGTGAAACTCGACCCTGGCAGCGTCAGGGAACGACTACTCGATCGTTTCTAACATAATAATAATAATAATAATAATAATAATAATAATAATAATAATAATAATAAAATCTTTATTATCTGTGACTACTGAACATCTGCTGTACTAGGATGGCCCTATTCTGACCGACAAAACGGTAGATTTCAATCGCCCGGACCTGCTGTTCGTTGATAAAAAGGAAAAAACGCTACCATTATCGACATCGCTGCTAGGGTCGAGTTTTGCTAAAGAGAAACAAAATTCATCGTAGTCCCTTCAACAGTTTCCACTGAGGAATTTTCTGGTGATGTGGCAGGTCTGCAGCAGTACAGCCCTCTGACAGTTTTTTTTCTCAACCCTAACCTATGTAACATATAATTTAATTTTTAGATCTAGATCTAGTTATTGAACATCAAAAATAAGAGTACTTTCGTCTCATAATTATTATTTTGCAATTTTTAGATACATAATCTAGAAAGATCTGGGTAATCAATCTATTTAAATGTACATAAGATGATTAAAATCAATAGACATGAACTATTTCGATCTAGGATTTTTGAAATGGAATGCCTTTGTTTCATATATTTGGGTGAATATATAGATCTGTGATTAATAGACCATTCTAAAAACAATCCGAGAAATGAGTTTGCTTTATTTCTAAACATTGAAAACTAAAGATCATTGCTTTTCTAAGACAGAAAAGATTGATTTTCATAGATTTGGGGCGACTTCCCTTACAGCTTGAAAAAGAGTTACGTACATAAAAATCTATATATTAAATATATAGGTCTAGGAATCGATCAATCGCGGATAAGAATTTGTTACCGATTTTCAGTCTAGATATAATATCATGTCTATGAGAGACACTCTCCAAAGGCAAGCGGCATAGGATTACAATCAGTAACACCACATACTCACAAGTATATCACATGATCATGAAATACTTTTTTTATATTTCTTTTTAATACATAACCTATGAAATATTAAAACACAAGCAAAAATTCAAATAGCATTGGGAACTAAATACAAACAATAATTATTGAGTTTTTATCACTAAGATTTATCTGACAAAGTTAAGAAAAAAAATGTCTGGGATTCAAACGAAAAAAAAAAGATTATAGTTAACCACATACATGTCTGTGTTGACCTTAGGGCCATTTAAAAATAGATTTAAATAAATTAAGATGGTCATCTTTTTTTACATGTCGAGTTTTGATAATGTATTTATTTCATACGCTAGTGCTTTATAAATAGTAACAATGATAAAAAAAAGAAACCATTGCATAATTGTAAATACTCTACATATGGCTCGGTATTTCAGTACGCTCAGGTCGATGCATTTCATATTGTAGATTTTATAGTCTTCTTTATATACAGATATGATTAGATTTTTCTATTTTATTCACAAAAATAACTTTAAAATTTGTATATGTTGGCACCAAAACTATAATTTTTACACAATCTTTTTAACATAAATGTACTGAAATATAAAAGCATTTAGACTGGACATACCGAAACTGAAATTGTAAATATCTAACAAATGTTCAGAAACACTGCGTTGTAAACATTGCATTGAATATCTAAGATGATGTGTATTTTGTTAAAACAAAAAGATTCACAGTAGAAACCCTTCTGATCTGTCAGCCAGTAAACGCACTAACAAACATTGAGCATTAGGTTTCTCGGAATTTTTGGGCCTCCAGATAAACTAAAGACAGTTACTTTTTGAAAAATTCCAATTTCAAAGACTGCGTTCGCTTGGCATGTGAGCACATGCATGATACATGTGTCTACAACAGAGAACAATAACGATCAAGAAGTTTGAACAATCTCTGAACAATGTTCATCTTAATCGTTGAGATTGTCTAGAATGCCTTTGGTAATGTCATCTTCTGCTGATTACTTTAAAAAAAAAGTTCAGGCGTTTAAAAAAAAAACGAAACAAACTTTCTGTAGAAATGGCTAGCTCAAGCTACATATGCTAGTGATAAGAGATGGTTTGTAAAGAAAATATTTCACATGTTTCGGATGTTCCTTCAGAGTTGAAGATAGCTTACTTCCTAGTCCAAACCTTCCGCAGGACGACGGGGGATGGGAGCGGGCAGGGTTTGAACCCGGCACCATCGATAAATCCTAACGACAGTCCAGCGCGCAAACTGCACGACCAGGCATGGTTGGGAGGCCCCCCTGTGGGAAGGTTGAAGAATGGATGGACATAGATCGAGATAAGTTTTTGATGTTCATCGCAAACAACGAAACATTCAAGATTTCTGCCCACACGTACATACGAAATCGTTCAAAGTCTCTGAGCATTTTCCAGACTGGTCCAGACTAGTGGGTGGGATCAAAGCTTATTGAGACATTTAACAGCATGAACTAGCTCTAAACAAAATCGATAAAAAAAATATTTCTAATCGCACAGCTTTAATAGTGTTACTTTAGATCTATTACACATTTTATTACACGAATGATCCAAAACAATGGATACGATTACGCTTCATGTAAGCTTTGTTTTTTAAAAAGTATTTTTATGTTTTTCTTGTTTGTCATATAGGTAAAAAAAAATAACTCCGCCCTTAAAGCTATATCTATAAACAATTTACAAGCTATTTCCCTTATTCGATATCAAACAAAATACAAAAAAAAAAAATGTTTAAAGCAGTGATTCCCAAAGTGGTCTATATAGACCCCCAGGGGTCTACGAAGACCTCCAGGGGGTCCATGAAAGTGAAAAAGTAAATTGGGGGTCTATAAGATGTCCATGGGGGTCTACGGTAGTGGATTTCATTTAAGCAGGTCATGACTTTAATGTTCACACCCCGTTAATGTAACTATTTCAAGCACGTATAAATGAGTTGCACTTCAGTTATAAATATTTGTCCCGCTATTGAAATGTAAAATTGTTGCATTTAATTTCAATACTTATCTAAAAAGTTACTTTTGTCTACATGTAACTAATGCTTAACAAAAAGAAATCTAGATTTTACATCATAGATTAGTTATTCCCTTGTCAAATAAGCGGTTGTTTAAGAGCCTTTTTATGACCATATGAAACCAATTACACTGAAGGATTATTGGAGACGATGCTACCCTCGTACAAAGATAAAGGTGATAACAAATGTCAAAAACTCAAAAATAAGGTTCAGAATAAACCCACACAATCTTTCTTCAACATCATATAGAAAAGATGGTGATTTGTGAGTGTCTTATAAGATCTCTTTACCTATAGCCAAATATGGAAAACACTATAGATAAAACATTGATTGTACCAGCCATTGAAGTAGTTTTAAAAACTGTTTTACACAAACCTTCATCTGATATTATGCCACAAATTTCTTTGAGCAACACTACAATTCTAGGGCACATTGGTGGGATGAGAATTAAAGCTGCAAACTGCCTAATGGTCTTCAGTTCCATATTTATCCCCAGGGCTGACCCACGAAACCTTTCCCATGTTTGGGTAAAGCTGCAAAGCAGCAGATTATTGAATTCTGTTTTCCTTTGGCTTGGTGGGCTGCAAGCCAAGGCTAATGAGTTCCTCCTGCTAAAGCTGACTGATTTAGGCGCCAGTAACTCATCTTTGACCCTTCTCATGTTAGTGAAAACAGTTCCGCGGGCCCAATATTTGAGGCAGACGTGAAAGTGTCAAGAAATACACGAGAAACTGCTCTGTTCAAAAACGTTTAAAATGATATTAAAACAAATTGATTAATTAATTAATATTTAATGTTTGAATGACTACTTCATACAACAAAAAATTTCTATATGAAACATAATATCCGTAATAACGAATGATGAACATGCAAAAAAAAAACCACACAACTTTTTCAGTGTGTTTGGTGATTCCAGCAATACATATTTATTTTATTTGGTTTAAATTTAAATTTTATCAGTCAAAAAAGATAGATCTCTCTAACTTTGCATGTAGCTTTAAATTACTTTTTCACTATTCGACTCAATACAGTTAGAAATTAGTTTTAAAAATTAGTTTATGAATCTGCAAAAATGCAATATAAGTTAAGCAGGGGGTCTACCGAAAACCAGAAAACATGGCAAGGGGTCTACGAGACAAAAAAGTTTGGGAACCACTGAAGTATCAACTTGATAGGGAAATGGCGTGGAGGGGACAAACAGCGTTAACAATTATTTAAAGGGACTAAACCCAACACATTTTGTCATATCGGTGAATACTGAAGGATTAATTTCCCTTGCTGGTATCAAATATAATAATTAATTACCAGTACCAGAGTTGGTTACTTTTTACTTTATTGATTCATGTCTTGACTATGGATAGTTATGCTTCGAAGTTTCCACTTGATCCGTGAATGTTCTTAATTTCAATACAGATGTTGGAGTCCCGGATCTTACGGATGACTTTTTAAAATTCAAAACTCCGTAAAAAGGACATCGTTATTACATCGGTTGTAAATTTTATGGTCTCTCATCCCTACATGCAAGCCAAGAGTAGAACCAATCGGAGCTCATTCTGTAACTCGAAGGGAGGGGGGACGGTGGACAAGATTTGAACCTGGGACCCAGAGAGACGTCAGTCCAGAGAGCATAGCGCACGACCAGACCACCTGTTTAGGTTAGAAATTGGGCGTGTGATTACA
>JAZGLO010003365.1:0-19365 GCA_036873155.1 Biomphalaria sudanica | reverse complement strand
AGAAAGTCCAAATCAAAGAGATCATCCTTCTGATCTCCAGCTTCAAGTCAATAGGATGGATAACTCAAGTGACGTTAAGTTTAATCTGACTCAGAGTGATCCAGATGTTAGTTCAGCTGTTAGTGACGACGTGTATATTGTAATACTTATTGTCACGAATGTTCTGATCGCAAATATTCTTTCTTTACTAGGAATCGTGGGAAGCATTCTGAACATTATCATTTTATCCCATCATAAAATGCAGGATCCCACCAATGTGGTTTTCTTGGCCATTTCTGTTTGTGACTTCATTTTCTCAGTGACTCAAATCTCCTTTAATTTTTCTATAGCATCATTTTTAATCAACTTCTTTGTACTGGACTGGGCTGTAACGGTTCACGTCATCAGTTTTGACCGCATCAATTATCTGGCAGTTCTTATCAGCATACATTTAGTGACTTTAGTTTCCATTGAAAGAATGGTTGCTGTGTGTTTTCCATTTCATGTGTCCAGAGTTTTTACGGTCTCGCGTATAAAACTTGTTATCATTTCTCTGGTGTGTTGTAACATTGCGTTAAGATCTCCTGAATTTCTACAATTCGGAGTTGACACTTTTAATTACAAAAACGTAACATTGCCAGTTCTAAAATATGAAGACTTATATTTTCAAAACAATTATTATTTTTTTCAGTTTAACACAATAATAGCTATAATTCTCTTTATATGTCTGCCATTTTTGGTTATTTCTATTTGTAGCAGTTTGACTATTGGTCACATCACTATGACATCTAGAACAAAAGCTACACTGTCTTCCAAAGAATCTATTGCTAAACGCAAAAAAGAAATGAAATCTGTAAAAATAGTACTATGCATTAGCGTTTTAATTTTCTTTCTTGTTCTAATTCCTTTTTTCGTACACCAGATGCTTCTTTCACTGCTATTAGTTAAAATACCTAAAAGAATATCGGATATAGTCTACTGGATTGACAACATACTGATTCAAATAAATTCTTCCTTTAATTTTGTTATTTACGTCACAGGAAGTCCCAAATTTAAAAAGACTTTTCTTAAACTTTTCCATTTCAAGAATAAACAAATATGAGCGCAAGAAAAAAAAGTATTTTTAAAGAATTAATATCTAGATATCAGTTCATATTTACTTTTTGAATACAAACTGATTTATTTTATTGATTTCTTATCTTATCTTATCTTACAGAAGTTACAAAAAAGTAGATAATTAAGTCCTATGCATTTCGTGTCAATGTAATCTAGTCATGTATGTTAATCAATGTCTTAAACCTTGCCAAGTCGTTGATTCAGGCAACCCATTCCTTTCTTTAATGGCACTAGGGAAGAAAGAGCACTTGTACGAATTTGTTCTAGCAAGTGGAATAAGAAATGTGTCTCTATCTTTGAGTCTTTCTGAGTATTTCATTAGGTTTTGTTTTTCTCTATGTACAATATGGTTTAGTTTAGTGTTTTATGTATTAAAGCTACTTTACTTTTTATTCTTCTGACCTGAAGTGTCTCTAAGTTTAGTTTGATCCACCAAAGAAAAATGTCATTTTAATGACATGCATGGCAAAGTTGATTGTTTCTTAAAATGTTCTTGATATTATGACAATAAATATTAAAAATATAAATACATTAGTTAATTACATAGTTGCTTGTCTTATAACTTATTTCTTTAAATATGAAAAATAAAATTTTATGCGGAAATTTTTATTTATTTCGGTAGTGGTTATCAGTAACAGAAATTACTTCAAATGGGATAAAACAGGCATATTGAGGTGTGTTAAAGTATTTGTTGAATATAGAGAGTCCAAAAAAAAAGTATATTTCTATCTCTATTTCAACTATTTTGTTGTTGGACGTAGTTCTCTACACTCAATATATATCCACACGATATTCAGCATATTCAATTCTAAACTAGACAAGAATATTTCAAAACTACAATCCCTTTTTACCTGGCCTTGGTTGACTAGTCATTCATTATAAGTATTAAAATGAAATTTGAAAACAGAACATTATTACCATGGATCGCATTCGAACCAGTGACCTAATTACATACTGATTACTTTCAATCACCTTCTACGTTGCTTTGCTTCACCTGCTGAGTTATTGCGCAACTAAAAGATATTCAAACAATGATATGTTTATTTTACAGGTAACTGAGGTAACAAGGCTATGTTGAGCTGGACAGCGGCTGAACAATTTAAAATTTAACCTTAGTCAAGTGTGTAGATGTAAACAAACAAAACAAGTCAACGGGGGGGGGGTACCTGGGAGGAGGTTTCCGTGCTTCCTTTCAAAAACGCAATTAACAACAAAAAAAAGGTGTTTGAGTTTAAATTCGCGCCCCCACGATGGAAAGCCGACGCGTTGTCAAGCATTTATACAAATAGAAGGTTTTAAAATGTTTTTTGTAAGTTTAAACATTTTTAGCGAAAGACCTAATCCTCTTAACAATTTCTATCTCCCCTTAACTTACTACACTTTCAATAGAAAATTAAAAAAAAAACATTTATTAATTACGAATAATTGATTTTTTTGATGATCAATTCCTGTCATCGACAATAAATAATTGTGCAAAGCATGGGCGTAGCCAGGATTTTTTTTCGGGGGGGGGATTTTTTTTTTTGTGCCCTAAAAATTGTAGATTCCCCGCCAGTAATAGCAAAGGGGTCTGGGGGAGCGCTAGGAGCTCCCCAGCGCGGGGCTAAGCCCCGCCGCCAAGCCTTATTTCTGGTATTGAAAGCCAACAAAATGTATATTCTGAGGTATCTACACTGCATTTTTCTGCTATTAAAAAGTTCTATTTCAAAAACCTAATGTGCTATTCTTACTGACTTAGACCCTCCCGCGCCGTTCGGAGCATTTGACGTCAAGCTGTTTCCATAAAATCTGTCACTGGTAATGTCTGAAGCCTCTTCCCACCTACCATGAGGACCTCCATGAATTAGTGGCGTCAAGTTGTACTAGGATATCATTGCAACTCTTCTTATGCGTAATTCATTTTGTCGGAGAATATTTCCCGCAAACCTCATGCATCGCTCTCTCACAATCTTACTAAGGGGTCGACTCCCAGTTCGGCATAGGATTTCTTGATTTAGACCCGATCTCTATAACTGACTCCTAAAATCTGTCTTAGCTATCTTTGTTGAGCTACATTTAGTGTTTTTCAATTTCGGCAGATGACTATTCACTGCAGTTTATTAATTGAGCCCTGCCACTGGTAAAAATGTGTAACCTCTCTTGAATACGCCCTTGGAATTAAGTGACTGTAGTTTGCTTTAGATTTTATATCGAAAAGAGAAGTTTTATCGTCAAAATCATCTGTTGGGGGTTTTCCACCTCAAGATGTTTTGTAGGGGGATCTTAAACTCAAAACCATCTGGAGGGGTTTTAAACTTTAAAAAAGCCATCTGTAGAAGAAGGGTTTAAACTCAAAACCCCCGATTGGATTGGCTACGCTCAAATAATTTTAGTGTGTAATTTCCTTTTTTTTATATTGAAGATATTTTTAGCATCAAACCCCTCTGAATTGGGGTTTAAACTCAAAACCCCTTTTGGCAACGCTCATAGCATTTTGAGTGCGTAATTTGCTTTTTTTCTAACAATGAAGATGTATTTTTTATCCTCAAACCCCCCTGGCGGGGGGTTTAAACTCAAAACCCCTTTGGCTACGCTCATAGATTTTAGAGTGCGTAATTAGCTTTTTTTTATATTGAAGAGGGGGTTTATCGTAAATTTTAGACGGGGTTTTAAAATCAAAATCTTTCTTAACTGTGCTCTTGGAATTAGGGGATTTTCGTTTGCATTTTTTTGTTTTGTTTTATAGAAGAGGGGGAGTTAACTGCAAAAACCCCAGGTAGGGGGTTTAAAATCATAATCTTTGGTAGGGGTTTTTAAACTCAAAACCCCTGGTAGGGGTTTTTAAACTCGAATACCTCTGGTAGGGGTTTTAAACTCGAACCCCCCTGCGAGGGGTTTTTAAACTCGAACCCCCCTGGTTTAGTATTAAAATCTCACCTAAAATAGACAAAATCAAAGCAAAAAATCAGTCACAAAATTCCGACCCCCCCCCCCCAGGCGGGGGATTTCATTTCGGGGGGAGGGGGTTGAACCCTACCCCCCCCCTGGCTACGCCCATGGTGCAAAGTTTCAATTTGATCCGAGAATGGGAAGTGGGAGAAATAACGTGTACAAGATTCCAGACAGATAGACAGACGAGTTAATAAAAGTTTTGTAAAAAAAAACTTAGGAATGAAGGTATTCAAGATGGCGAGTGCTTCCATTAGAATTTATGAGCATAACTTGTTCTAATGTGTATTCATTCAAGCAATTATTTTGGCCATAACATAAACACTCATACACATAATAGTCTACACGACGTGTCATTTTTAGCTGTTTGAGAGTGTTAGTTATAAGTTGTCATTCATATCTCAATCATTCGAAAATACGAAACTACATACTCAGAAGCTTGTATTTTCAGATAGTCTTTTGGTCCAGAAATAGAGCAGCTGTTCCAGCACTTAGACAGTACATTCACACTTGATGTATGCTAGCGATAATACCTCTTTAAAATAGGGCTCCATAGCTATAAAAAGAAACATTCTATGACAGTGATGCCCAACCTAATTTAATTTCCATCACTCGTGTAGCGGTACCAAAATAAAATTTGACCTCATACTATTTTATTAGAAACCCGTGGATCTAGTCAGTGCAAGGTACCCGTGGGCCCGGGTTCAAGAATATATTGGTTTCCTCCCCCCCCCCCCCCCAAGAAAACGAATACATGGTATGACAAAACAATTAAGTAATCTGAATGTATCAGTACATTTACCAAAAGACATTCCAGTGCAAGTAGAGTAGCTTTTTAATAATCCTATTAATCTTATTATTACGAAACAGTTAGTGTGTCTGTACACTTACTTTTTAAAAACAGAATGAAACAAGTTAACGGTGTTTCAATAAGTACAGAAATGATTTATGAATTCTAGTTCCCATTCTACACATTGACAATCTTAAAACACTTCTAGGTGTCAAACTTTGAAACATTCATACAAAATAGTATCTAGTTCTACGGCCATTATTTAACAGTAAATAGATCGAATATTTATTTACTAACAATTCTCTGGCCTTCTAAGTAGCAAAGTAAGAAAGAAACCAGTGCATTTATTTCTAAATGCGCGAGCGGCTTCTTTTTATGAAACAATGCCCAAAGGCCATTCTAGTATCCAGTCATAGCACCATCATAGCTTTAGCATCGAGTTGATTTTAGGATAAATGGGTATTTTTTAGATTACTTGGAGCATTTCTTCAGCCAATTCTTCTGACGACTAATTCTCACAAATATGAAAACATTTAAATGACTTTTGTCAGGGGCAGGTAAGGTGAGAGTGAATGTGTTATTTTTTAATATTTAAATGTAAAAGAGTTATATACCTTTGTTTATATCCCCCACCTGTGAATGTGAACAGTATACACATGATGGTTTTTAAAATGTGAGTTTTGCTTGAATGAGAGAGAGAAAGAAGTAGTCAGTTGCTTTTTGGACTGGTGTTTGTGCGGTTAATATTTTCTGAGAGTGTTGCTGTCATTATGTACTGTTTTGGACATTAAAGTTATTATTATTTTCCTGGATAGCTGGAGTTTCTTTGTAGAGCTTATTGGTATTAATGAATTGTTCGTATTACGTAACCCCTTGGGTCAAGTGAGAAAGAACCTGACAACTATCTAATTGCTATTTCTTTGGATGCATCAGAGGTCACTAAACAGTATTACAAAAATACGAATTTGATCAACTTTTGATGTGTCTTGAATGCTGCCATCAATGAAAGAGACAATTGGCTCAGAATGGATGTCCTTAAGTACCGATATTTTTACCAGGACTGAATTGCCCAACAAGTCTATTATCTCGTTTTGAATCTGTCGGGCTTTGATTTCCTGCCAAATTTGAATATTCATAGCAATTTCCTGAGGTTTTGTATAAAATATATGGTGTTAAATTTCTTTAAGAGCTATGAACCAAGTTTCAACCAAATACTCAGCATCGGTCAAAGCATGGCACCATTTCCTGATAAATTTAGTTATCTTTCTATCTTCTATATCTTTGTTATAAAACTATACGTCAATTCAGTTTCCTCATTAATAGCACAAACCTATTCCACTTTAACGATTCCTATGTAACACTCTGATGTTTCTTTGGCCTGCTAAATATTTAATGTTATTTTTATTTTATTTGTTTTTGTTTAGATTTCATCTTCTTTTTATTCTGATATAATGATTACATGAACATTTTTGTGTATACACTACAGAAGACAACAAAACAATGTAAAGAAGACTTTCGAGTACGCATCGTCCTAATTGAATTTTGTCCCCACTATTTCACAATAACAACTTCCTCGGATTCAATAACAGCAGTAGTGACGTTCAATGTCTGCTAAACATTTTAATTGGTGACAATCAGGACTATCCCTATTTCTTAACCAAATTCTCCCCATCCCCCCCCCCCCCCCACATTCCTGTAATACTACCGTTGGGTTTATGAACAGAGAAGGAACAAAAATGGGTCAATAATACATTAAGATTAAAACAAGCATCAATTAGTAAATTAGTTTGTTCTATGATCAAGCAGAAAGTAGGTACACAAAAATTGTCACACATTTTATGTCAATAAAGTGATTTATATTTGTATAGAACCTGGTTATTTGCTCTATGGTTGACAGAAACATTGCGGCGAAGTAAAAAGGGCAGTTGATACTAATTTTGTATACACCTACTTTGTATTTAGACATACAAGAGAAATCAGAATAAAAATGAATTAAAACAAAACAAAAAATCCCGCGAACCGGATTCGAACCAGTGACCTAAGGATTACTAGACAACAACTACAGTCCTCCGCTCTACCAACTGAGCTATCACGGGATATTATCAAAACGTTTTAAAAACCTCTTCGTTCCTGGCCTAGTAGCCAATAGGATTAATGATGACAAATTCAACAGGAGATTCCCAACAAGTAGATGACAGACTTATCCCCAATAGCTTTGGGCTATGTTAGCGATATATATACCTGACCTATATTTTAAATGCTTCAGTTCTCAACCATTGAGTATGACGTGTATTGAAAAGGCATTGCTGAAAAGTTTTAATACTCAAAATCGGCCCCCGAAGTGATCCACCCAGGCAGGTAAGAAGGCAGGTATCAATATTTTCAGAAAATTCTATCAAAGACAAATGACAGAGAAGAATGGAGAAAAAAGGTTGACAGATCGTGTCTCGTGTGTGGTGCCCCAGAGGTCCAGCAGACCAAAGGATAGGTGTGAACGAATTCGAAAAAGTTAATTGCGAACCTGGCCTAACTGATGTCTTATGATGAATATCTAATTGACCTAATTGTTTTGTAAAGGGTCAATCTCCTAATTTATTCAAATCCTCAAAAAAAAAAAGGAAAAAAAAAATTCCGTAAAAAAAAAAAAAAATTTCCTTTAGTGAAGTGTTCTATGTTGTTATGTGGCTCTGCAGTTCACGCGATAATATGAAAAACTACTTATTAATTGTTGTTTTAAATTATGTCCAACTTATATGCATACTAAATTAATTTTTTTTCTCTTAAAAAAAGTAAACATTATTTTTAGGTAAATGTAGTAGTTAATAGGACAGAACTTACATAACGTACCAATACAAAGGTAAAAAAAAAATTGTAACAAAAAATCTGAAACCATTTGCATAAATGTGTTAAGAATATGGTAGATGGGCTTCTACCCTACTTGAGTGCCTCCCGTGTTTGTTACTATTAATAGTGAGTAGTTGTAATGTAGTTGTAGTGGTGTAATTTTATGAAAAAAACTGCTTGCATAAGTGATTTAAAAATAAGATTTTTCGCGTTAAGAAAAGAAAAAAGTAGCCGTTGCATCAGAACTTTGAATGGACTAACAAAATATGATGTCGGATTTTCACTATCTTTTTTAGTTTACGAGATCTAAACGGGGCGGACGGACGTACAAACATGTCACACAAAACTAATAGCATCTTTTCCCTTTTCGGAGGCCGCTAAAAACATTTCCGCCAAAAAAAAAGATAATCGTATTCGTAATACTACACGCTGCAGTTCACGAGATGATATCAAAAACCTACTTATTAATTGTTGTTTTAAATTATGTCCAACTTATATGTATAGTAAATAGATTTTTTCTCTTTAAAAAAACAAAACTTTTTTTTTTGTAAATGTTTTAGTTAATATAACAGACTTTACTTAACTTGGCAATACAAATGTAATAAAAAAAAATTTGACAAAAAATCTAAAACCATTTGCATAAATATGTTAAAAATATGGTAAATAATTATCTCCCCTTCTAAAGAGTCTCCCGTGTTTGTTACTATTATTAGTGAAAAGTTGTAAAAGTGGTGTATTTTTATGAAAAAAACTGCTTGCATAAGTGATTAAAAAAATTTTCGCTTTCAGAAAAGAAAGAAGTAGCCACCGTTGCATCAGAAATTTGAATGGTTTAAATTATGGTGTCAGATTTTCACTATCTTTTCTAGTTTACGAGATCTAGATGGGACGGACAGACGGATAGATGGACAGACAACTAATAGCGTCTTTTTCCCCTTTAATGTAATTGGCCTTTTGAAATAAAATGTAATTAAGTCCAAGTGCACGTTGAATGAAAACTTTTCCTAAAGAAATTATGGCGCAGTAACAACTTAATTAATCAGACCTCGGGCATGGAGTTGAAAGGCTCAGGAAAGATCTAAATGGAGTGTAGGCCGGAGCGCCCCCCCCCCCCCACCATGTGCTGTAGCGCAACTGTATTTTCAATGCTGCCAGTTCAGTTTATCATTGAAAAGAACTAGCGAGTGTGCGCGTCATTTCGAGAGATAAAATCAATTGAATAAAAGAAATACATGCATTTATTTCGCCCGAGTTTGAATAGAAATATTAGTGAAGCATAAAATTATGTACAAGAAACAATACTTTTTAGTTCTAAGTAGTCTTTATTGTTTTATGAGTTCTCTCCCCTCGGCTATACAAAAAAATATACATGATTATAGTAAAATTAATAGATAGGCCAAAAATCACTTCTACCCTTAATAACAAAATATTGATTAATTTATAAATAAGCATTTGAAATAAAATGTATCTTTTATACATTTATTAATTTTATTAATAATGATTACATAGCATTCTGGGCTCATGATTTATAGCACGGCGAGATATTCGCTGTAATTACTCCTACTCTCTGTTACTTGAAAAAACTTCAGGCTGCATATTTGATAATACATACACTATCTTAAATATATTGTTGGTTCGAGCATTGTATGGTCGGAATTCTATCTTAAAAATTCCCGAGAAATGCTTCTCATCCTCAACGTGACACTAGGGTTGAGAAAAAATCTTCAGAGAAGACAATTAGGCCAATTGTGGTTTTTAAGAATCATTACACTGGCAGGGATGGAAGAGATCCCTAAAAACATGTCCCTATGCAAATACCGTTCCTCATGAAGCCGTTTTGTGGGGGACACCCGCACTGCTGATGTGATTCAAAGAAGGAATATGGCAGTTTCCTCTGTGTGCTCGGTCTTCGGCCTCGCCTTAATCCCGAGCCATCGGTATAGAGATGTAACTAATTTATATCTGCTTGGATCCTCCCACACAGAACAGTTTTTAAATGGAGTTCAGCTTCCATGGGCTTAGAGTTCCAGTGTTCAACTCAAATATTAAACAATTACAAATATCTTAAAAATCATTTAATAAATTCTAGACCAATTGAAAACTATCCCTTGACAGATGTTTCTAATTTGGGGGAGATATTAATTAAATCAGTTGTTAAAAAAGATGAGATCTAACAGATGTGATGTCATTTGATTTGAAACATGAAACAAGACAAGCAAGGATAAAAAAAATCCTTTAAAAAAAAACAATGCTTATCTAAGGGAAAGAAATCCGCCCTTACAGCTATATCTATTTTTAAAAAAATGTAGAAGCTATTTCCCTTATTTGATAAGAAACCAAAAAAAATTACCAATAACTAATTGACGAATAGAGTAATTTTTGTTTTGATTCATATTTTGTTAAGTACTAAAAAAATTGTTTAATTTTTTAACTTCATCGGAGAATGCGTGTGGTAGGAACTAAACCCTACAAATTTTGTAATATCTGTGAATACTGAAAGATTGATTTCCATTTTTGACAACACAATTAATTACCAGTTATTCTTCTTTTCTTCTTCTTCGTTCTCATTGTTATGTTTGAGTGTTCAGATGAGTAGACCAATACATGAGATGAACTGCGCAGTGGTTTCCAGATCAGGGAGCTCTCCATATAGTTTCCTTTCTATTGGGGTGATTTGGGGCCAATGTCTTATCCGGGCCTCTTGGTATAGAGAGCAGTTTTGGAGGACGTGGTTTGCATTCTCTGGTGATTCTCCACATGGGCAGATTTCACTGGTTCCAATTTTGAGCTTCCGGTACATGTGTTGTCGCATTCTGTTGTGTCCGATCCTGAGTCGAAAGATTAGACGTTGGTCTTGTCGGGATAGCTTATAGTAAGCGTCATCTTTCTTGTGATTTGGATGAGAGCTCGTCCATTTCTCATTTATTTTATTTACGATTAATTTCTTCAATTCTTCTGGATAGAGTGCAGAGTTTATTTGTGAGTTAGTTCTCCCACTCTTGGCGAGTGTGTCAGCCTTCTCATTTCCTTCTAGTTCTATATGAGCTGGTATCCATTGAATTACAGTTTTTTTTTTGCTTTTGTTGTCATTACTAACCGATGCAAAAACAACCCTCCAAAGCCTGCAAAACTCTGATTCCTCATACATTAAAAACCTCAAAACAGCCAGAAGTTCGGCTTAAACATCAGTCAAAGCAAGACTAAGATACATGTCCAAAACACAAACACTGCACCTCAAGTAAGCATTAATGGCCAACCACTAGAAATTGTTGATCACTTTTGTTACCTTGGCTCCATCTTATCCAACAACACTCTACTGGATAAAGACATAAACAACAGGATAGCCAAGGCAATGGCCACCATGTCACAGCTGCAGAAAAGAGTCTGGGACAACATATTGCTGACTAACAGTACTAAAGCCCTAGTCTACCGGACCTGTGTGTTGAGCACCTTGCTGTACGGAAGTGAAACATGGTCAACCTACTCATGGCAGGAAAAAAAGCTGAATGTTTTCCACCTCCGATGCCTAAGGCGGATCTTTAAAATAAGGTGGCAAGATAAGATAACCAATGAGGAAGTGCTACAAAGAGTAGGGTGCCAGGACATCCGCTCTGTTATCAGCAGCAGCTTGGCCACGTTCGTAGAATGCCAGAAGGTCGACTTCCACAGGACATCCTGTATGGCGATCTGATAAAAGGCAGGAGAGCCGCTGGTCGCCCACTTTTACGTTATACAGATGTATGCAAACGAGACATGAAGCTCTTCAAAATCGACACTGGCAACTGGGAAGAGGTGGCACTGGACAGATCCTCATGGAGAGAGAGCATAAAGGAAGGGTCAAAGATTGCAGATGCCATACACAACAGAAGCAGAAAGAAGGGTAAAAATGCAACGGCGCCTGGTGATTATATATGCCCAACCTGCGATCGCAGCTGTGTATCAAGGATTGGCCTCTTTAGTCACACAAGAAGTTGCAAAGGGAAAAGATCGTCTCTCGAGACGTAAAAAAATGCCACAGAAAAACCTCAAAACAGCACTTAAAAAGATCAATAACAACAGCAAAAACAACTACAAACCTGTTATTATTTGACTATTTTTTAAATTCATGTTTAGTCTACGCTAATGAATAATCGTGAAAAGTTTCAATTTGATCAGAGAATGGGTATGAAAGAAATAATATTGTTACGAATCTCACTATCCAGGCTATCTGCAAACTGCACCATACGTGTCCGGATCTTCTTCTTCTTCCATTATGTCTTCCCGGAGGCGTGCTTGTAAGGTTTCCTTGTTTACACATGCCTTCAGCCCTCGTTCACGGAGTTCTTGCTTCAGTTCTCTAAATTCAAGTTCGTACAGAAGTTTCAGATGAGCCATAGTAGATCCGATCCACTCCGATTCCAATCCGATCCCACTTCTGACACCAGTTGTTACGAATCTTACTTTCCAGGCTCTCTGCAAACTGCACCATACACCACCAACTTAAAGAACTTGACAACTCAGGGCTCCTAAATTAACGTTACGCTTTAGTAGTTGAATAAAGAAAAGCCAATACTGTACAAATATCTCTCCGAGAACCCCGTACCGCCGTATCAACTCTTGCACTGGCCTCTCCGTCTCGTTCCGGGCTTGCACTGGGTTCAACAGTTCAGGACTGACTTCACACACTAGGCTCGTTGTGTCGGACTCGATCGCAGACCAAGATCAAGACGCCAGCCGTCTCAACTGTACTTGACAGTACTCCGCACTGAACCGTCGTAATGCTCCGTACAGAACCACACCGTTGAACTGTGCTGTAGTCGACCGGACTGTAGTGGACCTTCTGTCGTGAACCTCCTTTCTGAACCTTGCTGTATTGAGCCCCTTTTCTCGACCGTCTTGACTGCGACACCTCCGCTCTTATATAGGGTCCCTACTGGCCTTCTCGAACCGGACAGAACGCCATTCGACGTTTCTAGGTGGTCAGATGACTACAACTCTCGTGACACTACTGAGCTCTGTTCACGACGTCGATCCTTCCCGAACCATCCTGTTGACACTCGAGTCGGCTGACAGTCGTAACTCGTCACGGTTGACCGCTCGTCTAGCGCTGGCCTGGGGCGATTTGCGTCGGCTGACTACACTCACACCACTACCCCCATTTGTGCCACCACCAGGTATATAACAATATGTACACACTTTTTACCACTCAGATAGAGTGTGTTGAAATAAGCTTATTAACAATTGCCTTATTTTATCACTTACTTCTAACAATTCAATGAAGTTTTTTTGTTTTTTAATGAAATCGTCGATAAGTAAATAGAGAAAAGTATCACTTTCAGACCCTGCGATCTATAGGGCATATGGTGTAAAGGTCATCTGTTTCTATGACCTATTTAACTAGGGTGTCACGTGGCCAGCACAACGACCAATATTCTCTACTTTCCCCAACTGATGTCGGGTACCCATTAGAGCTGTATGGACTCATGGGCGTCTTAAAAATCACGCAGTAAAAACCCTTTGATGGCTGACTGTTAAAGTGCTTCACTTCCGAGACGAGGGGCCTCGGGTTCGAATCTTGGTGAAGATATGAACATCAAATAATAATAAAATAAAATAACGCATATTGAGATGCATTTTATGGAATTGAATTCCTGTTTCTATTTTATCTCATATGAATAGATTTCTTTGTTGTAGAAATGTTTCTTAATTTCCAATGTTTTGAAAGAACAAAAAAATGGGTTTTCGTTTTCTGCTTTCTCTTTACATTGCCAGAGTTCCCTTTCATGTCTCTCAAATTGTTTGACACTCAAGGAACATAAGCCACAAGCGCAACGGATAACACAATACAAATGTTTGCTAGAAGGCCCAGCGATTTTTTTTTATCCCAACTCCAGGTCAAAGAGAACCATAAACAGTCACGCACGGGCCCTGACTCCATGGCACGCACCTTCTGCCCCCTCACTTCCCCTTCACCCTGTGAGTAGACAATGACATGATCAACTGATCATCGTTTCAAGTCTGTTCTTCATTTCAGAAATCAAAGCATTGATTTATCACTTTACGATATATGATAAAGGAATAGATACTCTATATAAGCAAAAAGACAATCACACGTTTCCTGAATTTTGCGACCCCCTCCTCCTCCATTCCTATTTTTTAGAGGCGCTCATATGGATCGAACTTTAAGACTGGTGTGGAAACAAAATTACGATCAGCATCTGGAACTTTCATAGGCATTAGAATCTGAGCCTGTGTTTCATGTTTAAAGATATCACATTGAAAGTACAGGAGGGGATTCAGAGAGATGCGAACAATTACAATGGCTCTTGCACAATCTATTTGGGCATTCCGGATCAATAATAATATTATCCAACACAAAAGAACTTGCATCTTTCCAAATCTTCTGAACGGAGTAGGACTCTAAGTATTAGCTAAATATTGAAGTGCCTTTTATTTCACACAAGACACCGACATTTAAAAAAAAAAAATAATCTTAATTCTTCCAGATGAAGACAAGAGATGCAGAGGACACGCAAAGAAATTAGATAGTTAGTGAATACCTGAAATTGAACTTTGCGGACATATTACTTCTAAGCGTGAATAACTTTCAATATACATCGGAAGCAACAATATTGTTCCGTAGTTTTCAAAAGAAAATCTAATCTTTTTAAAAAATGATGATTTTATGATAGCGTGATAGTTAAGTCGATATTTCAATTCAGAATCAGGGCCGGATTTCTAACACTGTTTTCAAAATCAGATAACGTCAAGATATTTAGATTACAATTTTTAGAAATAGTTTTTTTGTTTTATACTTTTGATTGAAACTCTGACGTCGTCAAACTGATGTTATGGTGAAAAAAAAGAATTAAAATATTTGGAAACCAAACTAAAAATATCATCAAAACCATTTGATTTTTTTTCGGCTGCATTTCTTACAAATGATGTTCGTGACAATTTTATATTCTATTGTTTCTTTCCTTTTCTCCGCAATTATAGTTTTTTTTTCTGTCTGAATCACGTGTTTGCTGCCGACTCTTTCTTAGCCGATGTGGAAACATCTTGTCTCCCCCCCCCCCCCCCACACACACACCCTCGACCTCCCGTGAAGGAACTTTAGGAATTCCAACATGTAGGTCTACATATGAGCTTTCGCTTTAAAAGCTAGGCTTTTTCCTGGTAAGTGCCAAGTGGCACGAACACATACACATAGACAGTGGAGCACACTGTCCAAGATAACATTACCACTCTTCCTTCTCTAGAAAGAAAAAGAAATGTAAGGTTAGAGATTGGGGTCTCATGATATCTCATCTTGTTATTTTACGACACGAGAAAAGACGAGATTGTATATTTACTGAAGATTATGAGTCACTAAATTTCAGGGTGCTAGAAACAGAACTTATATCTTAAGTTTATTTAGAACTGATGCCACATTGGTAACAAAACAAACTAGTGTTATAATATTTTAGTAGAATAGACATTGTAGCAAACTAGAACTGAAATGAATGTGTCTGCTAGAGTTTAAATGTGAACTGATTTCCCCTACCAGTTTGACAAATAACGTGCAGAGTAAACAAATAAGTTGACCTCCATAATCCATTTTTACTTCAATATAACTGTCCTCCTTTGTTTACTTTGTGTGTGTTTATGTCAACTTATTTCAAGTAATTTTTTTTCCTACTATTATTTTAATGTCATTTACTTTTTAAATTTACTTTTACTTTTGATCATCCTAAGTTTGAACTTGTGACTGTCCATAAGAATTTTTTTTTTCATATTGATCTATTTTGTACCTTACCATCCAGCTCACAGTGCTACTGAGTATAGCAGGCTTATCTACACACGCAAACGTGGGAAATCATTATCTTTTCTTGGTCACTCTCTCGACAAAATAAAGAAATAGACTCTAGATCTACCTTGCAATGCTAAGAATGTTTTTTTTTTAAATTGCGATCATGTCTAAAATCTTGCGGTTTTTCGGCGACTTTGTCAGCACATAAAAGGTAAAAGGATCATGTGTACGAAATTTTATGCAAATCCGTACGGCAGTTGATGAGATCTCTTGATACATAGGTACATAAATCAGTGAATGGTATTTTGCGATTCTGGTATACTCCGTGTAGAGATTCTTTGAAATTAAATACAACATTTTATTAAAAACATGACATTTTTCAGATAATATTTTGGTTTTGACGAACAGACAGACCAATACTATAGTCCTTCTCTTATCCGTGAAATTTAAAATACTACCTTAGCTTTATTCTGTTGGCGTGTCTTTGAAGGTCTGATCAAGCTGTTACTGAGACCACACTTTCTTTAGGAAAAGTTTTCGTTCAACATCCACTTGGACTTTATTACATTTTATTTCAAAATGTCAATTACATTAAAGGAAAATTAGTACAACGGCCTGATAAATATGTTTCATTACAGAATAATTTGTTACATATTTAGCATTTGCGTGCCGTAAAATAAAAAAAAATGCAAATCATCAATTTTTTTTTTTTGCTTAATTTACGATTTGGTGAAACAGATTTCCGAGAAGGATTACTGCCAGATTGCAGCTTTGAAGTTATCAACGCCTGTCCCTGATTGATTCATGTCACACATTTTCCATTGACATTCTCTTGATTTCAATAGAGATGGTTGAGTGTGGCATTAGGACTTTGAAACCTGAGCCCAGCAGGTGGGCGCGCGAGAGTAATCTTAGTGATCACATTCTTGGGTATCATCTCTTCCTCCTCCCTCCTGTGGATAAATGTGTGGGTTCAACTCAGCATCCCACATGCCATTCTGATATAAACACTCCCTTTAATGTCTGCCCAGCATATCATGTTGCTCATCCCGATGGCAATCTCAAGAGTTTAGTTGTCAAAATTTATTGCACTAAGGATGAGAATAGTATCACAATACTGACATTGTAGTTGTTTTTTTTTAAACAAAAAAACTGGCAATAGCAAGAGGATTCAATCAAACATCATAGACAAAGTGTTCATAGCTTAGAGTAGCATTTCACTCTGTTTAGATGGTCGTGATTTTTTAAAATTACAATCTTGTGTTTTTCAGCTCATCGTTTGCAGGGCCGCGTAGCATCTTGGGAAGTTTACACTAGTTCTATTGAATCATGCTCCCAGAATCTATGTACAGATTAACAATGAAAATTACGATTTCAGCCAATATAATGAAAAGTTATTTAAGATAGTTGACGTCAAACTCTTAATACTATTCAGCTGGGCTACATGAACACATGCGTAAACCTCAGCAACTAGGTATAAGAAACCATAATTTATAGTAGCCAAGATTAATAATTAATTGCAAACAAACTAATAACGATAATCTTAGATAGAATCTAATTGTCCGGTTATCACAAGAAATACAAGTTTAATATAAGAGCACAGCAATAACAAAAGTGCCGCCTGCTTTGACTCCATAAACCAACTTACTCACAAAATTCCCCTTGACATGCAGAAAACTCAAAAACGCCCAGAAAACCAGACCACCTAACATACTGTTCACATCATACCCGGGGTTTACATAAAAATGTAACTGACATAAATAAAATAAGAATAATATATTCGGTATATACTGTCACATGGTAGCCATCGTCTTCTATTAGGAGCGCGGTTAAACCTCAAAGCCCACCCAAGCTACGCGCATGGAATTCGGTAACTGTATTTCTGCTTTTAGTTTCTATCAAGCTGTTCGAGTCTCCATGATTTACTTGAAAGTATTGATTCCGGGCGGGGGGTAAAAGTTAGCGCTGGCTACGCCCATGAATATTAAACTCTCTTACAGTTTTAGTCTACTTCAAGTTCCTGTTTAATTTTCATATAAACTATTACTATTACACTATAAACTATTACTATTACAATAGTAGTTGAGGTATTTCTTCAATGTATTTTCAATTTTCTTTTCATTTCGACTTTGAAACGAGTTATTTCCCACCAGCTCTCAGCAATGTTTCCCTGCACTTTTAGTTCAACTTAATCAATTCGCCACGAATATTTGTCACAATAATTCTATGAATAACTTTGTCTTATTGTATTTGACCAGGAATAATTACGCCATCTTGGCAGTGAACTAGAGAGCAGAGAAAACAACAAATATTATTAGAGCACTACAGTCCACTAGAGTCCACTACAGTTCATTGTTTACTTTGCGTGTGATTGTAGTTGTGTTCACGGCCTGGTCTTAAGCATAACCACAGTCTTAAACTGTTTCCTGAGTGGCCTCGGGTTTAAACACCAGAGTGCTGCAAACTTTATTGTCTCTCTTAGCGTACTCAGCGGGACGTCTATTACTGCATCGGCTGTTCCGTTTTAATGAGAATGTTTTAATTCCGGGCGGAACTAATGCGCGACAGCAGTGTTTAGTTAGGAGATTATTATTAACAGAGAAAATAAAAAAGTCTTCACTCCCCGTAAGTCCACCTTCCCCATTGAGTGTTCCTAGTGCTAGTGCTAGGTCTGTGGTTGATGTTACCTAACCATTGAGTGTTCCTAGTGCTAGTGCTAGGTCTGTAGTTGATGTTACCTAACCATTGAGTGTCCCTAGTGCTAGTGCTAGGTCTGTGGTTGACGTTACCTAAACATTGAGTGTTCCTACTGCTAGTGCTAGTGCTAGGCTATGTGGTTGATGTTACCTAACCATTGAGTGTTCCTAGTGCTAGTGCTAGGTCATTGGTTGATGTTACCTAACCATTGAGTGTTCCTAGTGCTAGTGCTAGGTCTGTGGTTGACGTTACCTAACCATTGAGTGTTCCTAGTACTAGTGCTAGTGCTAGGTCTGTGGTTGACGTTACCTAAACATTGAGTGTTCCTACTGCTAGTGCTAGTGCTAGGCTATGTGGTTGATGTTACCTAACCATTGAGTGTTCCTAGTGCTAGTGCTAGGTCATTGGTTGATGTTACCTAACCATTGAGTGTTCCTAGTGCTAGTGCTAGGTCTGTGTTTGACGTTACCTAACCATTGAGTGTTCCTAGTGCTAGTGCTAGTGCTAGGTCTGTGGTTGATGTTACCTAACCATTGAGTGTTCCTAGTGCTAGTGCTAGGCTCTGTGGTTGACGTTACCTAACCATTGAGTGTTCCTAGTGCTAGTGCTAGGCTCTGTGGTTGATGTTACCTAACCATTGAGTGTCCCTAGTGCTAGGCTCTGTGGTTGACGTTACCTAACCATTGAGTGTTCCTAGTGCTAGGCTCTGTGGTTGACGTTACCTAACCATTGAGTGTTCCTAGTGCTAGTGCTAGGCTCTGTGGTTGACGTTACCTAACCATTGAGTGTTCCTAGTGCTAGGCTCTGTGGTTGACGTTACCTAACCATTGAGTGTTCATAGTGCTAGTGCTAGTGCTAGGTCTGTGGTTGATGTTACCTAACCATTGAGTGTCCCTAGTGCCAGGCTCTGTGGTTGACGTTACCTAACCATTGAGTGTTCCTAGTGCTAGTGCTAGGCTCTGTGGTTGATGTTACCTAACCATTGAGTGTTCCTAGTGCTAGTGCTAGGCTCTGTGGTTGACGTTACCTAACCATTGAGTGTTCCTAGTGCTAGTGCCATGATTTGTGGTTGATGTGCCTAACCCTAACCCTAAAGTTGTCTTTGACTCGAGTTGTTGTTACTTATTCATTAATATTTGAGTTTTCCCTAACTATGCGTCTAGAAGAGTCCTAGACATGTTCCTTAACTAATCATCTAAAGTAGTCCTAGACATGTTCCTTAACTAATCATCTCAAGTAG
>JAZGLO010003364.1:0-29272 GCA_036873155.1 Biomphalaria sudanica | reverse complement strand
CTATTTAATGTAGCGTACATAGAATTTCAAACAGAATCCTGAGCACAACGACACTTTAAATCTGATACAATAATAATTTCTCCGTCAAAGGCTCTACAAGGAAGTCTCTGTGATAAATTCATTTCAAAAGTATGATTTTCTTAAACAAAAATTAGTTCACTAACCGTAGTGCACTTTGGGTAATAAGAGTGCGAAGAACGTGTGCAAAATGTAGTCTTATAGTAGGCTAATAACATGCTGCCACTGAAATGAAATAGAGAGAGACCAATGGTCATAGAAGGCCTGAACATCGACATGCAACATTGCACCTGTGGGCAATATAGACCAATAGCTCGCTGCCAAATTACAGGTCTGGAGGACGTAATAATAAGCTATTGGTCTCCACTGACGTTGAGGCCTTCTGTAACTAATGGACTTGAATAATGACATGTTTTAGAAACTCTTCAATTCATACTAATGCACTGCACCGTATGTCTCAATACATATTCGTGTAAATATTGCACCAGCTGATTATGAGGATTACAAAAATCACTTCCGATGTGGTCTGATCAACGAGAAACTCCTTGCATTAGCATCACAACCATTTAGACAAAAACATATGAACATAAAGTTAAAGATTAAATCCTAGACACCTATCAAAAGACCAAAAGATGCAATAGATCCATACTCTTGTAACAGATTTTTCGTAAGTACACATTCTATTTAGTTCACGTTAAAACAATGAGATATTCCACTCAATGATAGCAATGGCGACCAAGTCACGTGATATCGTGTCTGCTAACATGAAATGTGTCACCGGCACAGATTATCGGAATGAAGGATGCAGAGCGCAGTGTGCACTGTGCGGTGTCAGCAGACCTAATTTATCATTGCCAATGCTTCAAAGTTCCCATTTTAACATTGGCTAATGATCCATTTAGTATTTGTTTTTCCAGGCGTTAGACTTCTGCTCTTTAATTAAATTGATTTCATTTCAAAGCCCACTTTTAGTGTGTTTGTCTGTCTTTCTGTTTGTTTCTTTCTACATTGAAATTTCTACATTTTAAAAAGCATCTCAATAAAAATCCTTAAATAAGAAAAGCTTATTTAAGGGAAAGAACTCTACATTTACAACTATATCTCTCAATAATGTAGAAGTTGGATATCAAGCAAAATAATTAATTACAAATAATTAATTGAATAATTTGTTTTTTTTAAATTCATTTATGCTTTGAAAGGAAAAATAAATAATTGTTTAATGTTTCTACTTGATGCGAGAATTAGTGTGGTGGAAATAATATGTTCAATTACTAGTGAATATGACCCCCATTTGAAATGTATAGATTTTATTAGAGGAGCTATCATATAGAAAACTATAGATGGACTACACATTTTATGTATAACTTTATTTTAGCCTTTGTAGTACAATAAAACAACATCTAAATTGTACATTTGTATTCATCTATTTCAATATTTTTTTATCTTTATTTGAATTTTAAGTCTTTAATTCAATAATGGGAGAATAACTTTAAATACTTTTTTTTTAGTTTTTTTCTTATAAAAATTGAGCTCTTCGCGGAGTTTTAAGGATACGATCTTGAAAACTAGAAAGAGGTAGGCCTACCCTTAATTTATGCCACAGCAATTTTGGACTCCAGTCATTTTTGGTATTTAGAATTGACTGATGGTATTTATTAACCTGCCCAATATGTGTAGATAACTCGAATAAAAATGATTTGAAATAACATACTGACAGGACGTGAGCAGCCAATCATTTTTTTTACACTCATCCTGTTTCCATAAATCAAGGTAACTTTAGTGTTTAACTGGCTAAACAGCACGCCTTTCATTATGCTATTCTTATGCTTTACCTTCTTTTTTGACGATGCACCTGCTCAAAATGAAGTCTAGTGATACGCCCATTTCTCCATCTCTCAGAACCACGTGACCTTATTCAATGTATTGTCTCATTACAAAATGGCTTCCTCACCTTACCCATCCCCGTGTTGTTCTTAGATACCAAAGTGGATCTATATTACCTTTGGAGAGTTGGCCTGTTTCGCTTTATCCTCATTCACACCTCTCAGCCCCCCCCCCCCATTCAGCATATTCCTATGCCCAATCACCCCTTTCCATGTGTAACATACACACCAGAAATTTCCCTATCTTGACTTTCGCTTCAGTTTGAGTGAAAGCAGCGATGCAGTACTCAGGTCATCGAGGATGAAAGTTAAACCCCCCCCCAAAAAAAAAAAACAACTCTTTCTTTCTACAAAGTTTACCCCGCCCCACGTTTTCTGCCAGGATTTCTTGCTTATCAAAACCGTCACTTACCCACGAGAGGGTTTATCGAGACTTCCCAAGGCTTTAATTACCTTCAGAAATATTTTTTTTTGGCCTTCATTTGTGTGTGTGTCTGACAGACACTGTCACCTGATCAATCTCGTTATGTGGGCCAACACGTGCGCACACCTAGCGACTTGCTCACCCTGAACCAATCACCTTATTCAAGGGTGAGCCAAATCCAAGAACTTCCCCCCCCCCCCCCCCAGCATGCGCTCACATTCTAGTCGGCTTTAGCTCGACATCCACAAGGCACCAAAAAAAAAACGAGACTCAGGTCAGGAGAGAATATCAAATCGGATCAAATTGAATTACATCCCCCTTAATGACGCTCTTGTGTTTTGGGAGTACCACCGAAAGTAAAGACACACGACGTAAGACATGTGAATAATGGGGGTTACTAACTTTAGCGTTGGTCGCCATGGAGATCGCAAGGGGAGGCGAGTACTCCTACATCCATTCCAGATCATTTCGCTGCAAGTCACAGAATTGGACGCAGTGCTAAACAAATATTCTTGTTAGATCTTCTCTTCTTTTAGAGACACCTCCATATCGCTTTGTCGCTGGAGAATTGTGTACGTTTCAAATGCTATTTTCTGTTTAGATAATGTGGTGTTGAGAAACAGAAGAAGGTTTAGACGCAGCTGTTTGGAATGAGCTATTTTTAGTTCATAAAGCGTAAGAACATGGGCAACAACTCTTTATCACGGTTGGATTCATCGAACACTGTTTTACCTGCAACTTTGAATAGGATGAAACGGCACACGTACAATCTACAACATTTGTTGTTTTTAAAAAGAAAAATATATAGGAAGAGAGAGAGAGAGAGAGAGAGAGGTTCGCCGAGTCCGTCATACCTCTAAAGACAGACATAAGAGAAGTGTGTAAAAGAAAAATATAATTGTTTTGCTATTCAGGATGCCTATATGCATAAGAGAATGTAACTTGAATTTTACATTCCACTAGATGTATTCTATAATCAAATACATGTCTCTACATTTCTCAGTTAACATAATCCACGTGACGTAACTAGAAAACATGCGAAACATCTGATTTTAAAACAAGACTTGTATTGTTCCTCACTAATATATCTAATTAATTAGGACAAAACAAGTGTCATGGATACTATGTCTCTTCCCACACCCATCTCTACACAAAAACTTTTTAGACTGCAAAAATTCATTCGGAAAGTCGTAATGGTCCCGAACTCTGGAATATCCCTACCAGTCTCTCAAGCGTCTGTTTAACCCTTAAAGTGCTGAGCTGCGTTAAAATGAGTGCATACAAAATGGAATTACAATTCTGATGTTTAGAGGTTAATCTACCACACGCGTTTTAAGGGTTAAGAGATTTGTGCCAGGATGTCATTTCTTTCTGAAGGACCGACCAAAACTGAGAAAACTAAAATAAAAAGAAAATAAATGATGCTTCTGTCCTAATGCTATCACGTGATCCTTTCTTCTAATAGTTCAAACCGTTCACATGATTAAGGGAAAAAAAAACGCTTTTTATTTTAAAGGAAATACAGGGGGGGGCGAACTAAAGCTTCAAGTAAGTGTAATTGTATTTGAGTTATTTTGACTCAATCATTTCATTCATTTGTAATATTCCCACTGTCGCTCATTGATGCGTTGTTTTACTGGTTTAGCCTATTACGATAGAATGCGGAACTGTGTGTTGTGTCGCTATTTTTAATCTAACTTTTTGTTAATAGAAGAAAAATTCTAATTTCTATAAGTCATCAAAAGCTATACGAATTGAAAAAAAACAACAGTATTTTGTTCTTTGCTTAGCCCTGTGTCATTATTGTTGACAGTGCAATTGTATGTATACGAAAACTTTGTTGGTTGTGACTTTGACAGTTGACGTTTCCTTTTCAAGTTGCCATTTGTTGACTAGACTTTCTTCACATCTTCACGACATATTATTGAACACTAAGCCACCTTGTATGAAGTGAACAGCCTAGCGAGACCTGGATTATAGTCCCTCTGTTTTTACTTAGTTTTGGTCACAAAGGCAACAAACAAGACTATATCTGTGAATTGTAACGAGCAAACGTTCAGACTGTTATAGATCTACGTAAACCCCCTTCCAAACCGCTGACACTTCGTACGTTCGCCCCACTAAGACACCAGACACCACAGACGATAGTAGAGTCGGTTCCAAATAAACAGTGGAAGGTAAATACAGAGTAGTGAACAGAGAGTCCTGTCATAACATGCCATTAAAGAAACACAACAGCCTGCACTGAAGCCGTTTCTGAATCTTTCTACTTTCTACCTGGATGCAGTTGGGCGTTGGAAAAAAAATTGGGGTCGGAGTGGTCGTTGAAAATAAGCATGATCTACTCAAAGAATTTAAGAATGATTGACTCAAACTTTATGCACTTTTAAACTGCTTAATTATTTAAATAAGAAAACATATTACAATGGACACTTTAAAGCTTGAAATAAATTCATTTTTTCCAGTAGATAGTTTTAGTAAGTATTAATAATTCTTTAACTATTTCGTGCTCTTCGTTGTTGACTCTCTCAATATGGAAAAGAAATTGTATCTGAGAATTAGATCTAGATGTTTTGTAGCATTTGTGTCCGCATTTCTTATTGTTTATCATTAGAACATATTTCCTTAAAGCTAGAGGGAAGAATTCAAAACTAAAAACATCAATGAGAGTATGTAGGAGGAAAAGATCGGACGGCATGGGGACAGACTGTACCTGGACTGCAGGGTGACAGACTGTAACTGGACAGCATGGAGACAATCTGGACCTGGACAGCATGGAGACAGACTGGACCTGGGCAGCATGGAGACAGACTGGACCTTGACAGCATGGAGACAGACTGGACCTGGACAGCATGGAGACAGACTAGACCTGGACAGCAGGGAGACAGACTGGACCTGGACAGCATGGAGACAGACTGTACCTGGCGTGGTACGAACCTCGTCGAGAGCGAAAGAACTGAAGCAGCACGAGACAAGAAAAAGGAGAAGAAAGCTGCCTGTCAAAATGTGCCTCTCCAGATGCCCCGATTCAAGGAGAAGAAACCAATATCAGTAATTTATCTAGAGACATTCATTGTCTTTCGAGCCATATATATATATATATATATATATATATATATATATATATATATATGATAGATACATGAATACATGCATGTGTGTGTCTGTGTGAGTGTGGAGAGAGAACGTTATATAAGATTCATTTGCGGTGTTTTAACTCTAATTAAATCTTTAGTATGATGGAAATAAAAGTAAGAGGCTAAAAAATTCCCAGTCTACCAACAGAGAACACCTTTTATAGAACTTAAAGTCAGAAGCTTATCTCAGTCAACTCTCTGCATAATGGAGGATGATGTCATATTTGTGAAACTCTTACAAAGGCATAGGAACGTGGATTTGAGACCCTAAAAGAAACTTAATGAGCCCCAACATACAATGGTTTTGGGTACGTTAGTTGTGACAAAATATCTAGGTCACAGCTGGATCGTCTTTGTGGGCACTCTATATTTTCTTCTTTATCATTTGGACTCGAAGTCTATTTTTTTAAATCTTAAGCAGCTAATGGTTTCAAAATGGGCGATTCCCGATTGGGGAAATCTTTAAAAAAAACAACGACGGGGCATAGCTTTTAGATCAAAGTTAAAGCTGCCGTCGAAGACAATGGTAGGCGTACTTCTGGTAGACAACGACTTCGTGTACGTCACATATGACGTAATCTGTTGCTCACACAATCAATTTTCTGACCTAAGCAAGACGTTTTATAATTATCTTCTCATTATTTTAGTGCTGTGCATCAAACCTACAATTATATATCTGTCTTTAAGTAGGCCTTAATACAACACTACATCTCCACTCATTAGCTTTGGATGTACAAACAAGAACATGTTACAATTGTGTATGTGGTGTGTTGCTTTCTGTCAAAAAGAAATTTTTTAAAAAGTAAAACTATTATGAAATACAATTTCCTTTTAAAGTTTTAGCCATAAGCTTTCACTGTGTTAGACTAGACTACGTCCTATTGCTACTAGAAACATTACTTTTAAAAGCTATTGATCTAACACCATTAGAAAACAAACCACGACTTTCCCATGAATTGTAAATAATGTAAAGTGTCTAGACATTCTACATAGTATTGAAATGCAAGAGAATGAATTCTTTCGTATTGTTATAAACCTGGTAGTGGCACAGATGGGGGTATTGGTGTGAGTGTAGTCAGCCGACGCAAATCGCCCCATGCCAGCGCTAGACGAGCGGTCAACCGTGACGAGTTACGACGGTCAGCCGAATCGAGTGTCAACATGACGGTTCTGGAAGGATCGCCGTCGTGAACAGTGCTCAGGAGCGTCACGAGGGATGTAGTCATGTGACGAAGCTAGAAACGTCGAGCGATGTTCCGTCCGGTTCTAGAAGGCCAGTAGGAACCCTATATAAAGAGCGGAGGTGTCCAGTCAAGACGGTTCACGGCAGGGGTTCAGAGCCCGGTTCACTACAGTCCGGTCGACTACAGCACAGTTCAGCGGTGTGGTTCTGTACGGAGCATTACGACGGTTCAGTGCGGAGTACTGTCAAGTACAGCTGAGACGACTGGCGTCTTGATCTTGGTCTGTGATCGAGTCCGACACAACGAGCCTAGTGTGTGAAGTCAGTCCTGAACTGTTGAACCCAGTGCAAGCCCGGAACGAGACGGAGAGGCCAGTGCAAGAGTTGATACGGCGGTACGGTGTTATCGGAGAGATATTTTTACAGTGTACGTGTTGCCAGTTGTACAGTATTGGCTGTTATTTATTCAACTATTAAAGTGTTACGTTACCCTGAGCCCTGAGTTGTCAAGTTCTTTACGTTGGTGGTGTATGGTGAAGTTTACAGAGAGCCTGGAGAGTGAGATTATGTGAGTATTATGTAAATATTCACTCTTGGTATCGAGCATTTCATGTCAAATCATTAGTTTAAGCATTTTTCTCTTATCTGGAGTCTATCTTTGGCAAGTATTGAAATACTTCCTGCCTTTTTCACACACTCGCACACACACATACACACACACAATATATATAAAAACAAGATAAATTGTTTGTTCATTCTGTTATTCACATAAAATAGACAGTACTCGAGACAAAGACATTAAACAGACCAGACTTTTTAAAAAAATTATTAATAACAAGTAAAAACAAAACACAGTGTTTTATTCAAGGAAACCTGATGTCAACATACTATGATGTTACAATCAACGCCATGTACAAGGTCAACAGAAACCCACTGTTAGTTGTTATGCACGACAGCAAGGTCATGCCTAACCTTTCCACTGGAAATCATTGGTTACGTATGCTGAATGAAAGACACGGGTATGGATAAGGACATTTTTGTTTGCTTCGATTAAAGCCTGATATGTTTTTAGATTCCTGGCCTGTTGAGTAACTGTACAAGTTGAGGCCTGTTGAGTTTTTAACTTGCTGTTCAGTTTTTATAGTCAGTGCTTTTTATGTAAAAAAAAAAAAAAACTAGGTGCCGGTACTCAGTGATGGATTGCCTAACTTTTAATAAATTAATAATAAACGTTAAAATACAAGAAAAGTCATCATTTTTTCACCACATTGAAAAAGGTGCCGCAATGCAGTATATGTTTTTTCTAAGTCCTGTTTCAACATATCGGTCAACTAGGCAATTCAAGTTCATCTGCATCTGTGGCCAGTGGATAATGAAGGCTGTGATGGATGTTAAGTAGACAGCAAAGTGACCATTCACTTTGTCTGAACCAATAATGCCACACATCATTTAGAAACGGCTAGATACTCTCTCTATCTCTCTCACACAAGTCTAATATTCTAGTTGATGTGTCACCATTTTCTCTGGTTTTATGTAAAGTAAAAATAAAGTACTTCTTTCAAACCTTGCATTCTATAGGGCAGACGATGTGAAGCTACGTGTTTCTTTGGCACCACGGTAAACGAGCAGGTGACATGTAGCTAACACTATGACTACCTGCCTTTACTTTCCCAACTAATGTCAGGTACCAATTAAAGTTGGGGGTGGGCCATATGAACACTAGACACAGTCTGAGTATTTAGCGGAACACTTTGCTTATTTTTTAGAGAGATTCATTCGCATGATGGGCTACTAATTAATTATTCCAGTAGTTCATAAAATATCTATTCAGGCCTCGCGGAACATTGGGGCTTCGGGGAGCACAGTTTGGGAAACACTGAAACAGTTTATACGTATAGGGTACTATAGAAAGACCATTTACATTTGTTTAAAATTAGAAAACGAATAGGTATCTCTTTCAGAAGGATACAGGTCAAGGTGAAAAGTGCCAAAGTGAAAAGTGATTTTCAAACCCTCTTTTAATTTAGGCCAGCTCAATGCGAAAGGAAAGACGTCCAGATAGAATGGAGGCGTGGTCGAGAGGCTACCTGGAGGGGGGCTCCAGGATCGACACCCGACTCGGGCAGAGTTGTGTTTACTGAGCGCCTGAGGCAGCACTGAAAACTAACTCCTAGATACCCCCTCCCCCCCACTGGTCCACAAATGAGATTGGACCATAGCGCTCTGAGCATGTTATAAGCATGAAAGTAGCGCTATATAAAAGCTATAAATATAATGACACCAACAGCTGCTTTGATCTACGAGAGCTGCTTTGATCTACGAGAGCTGCTTTGTTCTACGAGAGCTGCTTTGTTCTACGAGAGCTGCTTTGTTCTACGAGAGCTGCTTTGTTCTACGAGAGCTGCTTTGTTCAACACGAAATGCTTTGATCTACGAGAGCTGCTTTGTTCTAAGAGAGCTGCTTTGTTCAACAGAATATGTTGAACAGGAGATGTTTTGTTCTTCAGGAGATGCTTTGTTCTATTTAAACTGCTTTGTTCTACAGGAGATGCTTTATTCTACATTAACTGCTTTGTTTTACATGAAATGCTTTGTTCTACATGAACAGCTTTGTTTTACATGAACTGCTTTGTTTTACATGAACTGCTTTGTTTTACATAAACTGCTTTATTCTACATGAACTGCTTTGTTTTACATGAACTGCTTTGTTCTACATAAACTGCTTTATTCTACATGAACTGCTTTGTTCTACATGAACTGCTTTGTTCTTCATAAACTGCTTTGTTATACATGGAGTGCTTTGTTCTACTTAGATTGGTTTGTTCTACACGAACTGCTTTGTTCTACTTAGATTGGTTTGTTCTACATAAATTGCTTTGTTATACAGGAGATGAGATTATACATGAACTGCTTTATTCTACATGAATTGCTTTGTTATACAAGAGATGCTTTGTTCTACATGAACTGCTTTGTTTTACATGAACTGCTTTGTTCTACATGAACTGCGTTGTTCTACATGAACTGCGTTGTTCTACATGAACTGCTTTGTTCTACTTAGATTGGTTTGTTCTACATAAATTGCTTTGTTATTCAGGAGATGAGATTATACAAGAACTGCTTTGTTTTACATGAACTGCTTTGTTCTATAAAAACTGCTTGTTCTAGATGAATTGCTTTGTTATACAGGAGATGCTTTGTTCTACATGAACTGCTTTGTTTTAAATGAACTGCTTTATTCTGCATGAACTGCTTCTTCTAGATGAATTGCTTTGTTATACAGGAGATGCTTTGTTCTACGTAAACTGCTTTGTTCTACATGAACTGCTTCTTCTAGATGAATTGCTTTGTTATACAGGAGATGCTTTGTTCTACATGAACTGCTTGTTCTAGATGAATTGCTTTGTTATACAGGAGATGCTTTGTTCTACATGACCTGCCTTGTTCTACATGAACTGCGTTGTTCTACATGAACTGCGTTGTTCTACATGAACTGCTTTGTTCTAGATGAATTGCTTTGTTATACAGGAGATGCTTTGTTCTACATGAACTGCTTTGTTTCACATGAACTGCTTTGTTCTACATGAACTGCTTTGTTCTACATGAACTGCTTTGTTCTACATGAACTGCGTTGTTCTACAAGAACTGCTTTGTTTTACATGAACTGCTTTGTTCTACATAAACTGCTTGTTCTAGATGAATTGCTTTGTTATACAGGAGATGCTTTGTTCTACATGAACTGCTTTGTTTTACATGAACTGCTTTGTTCTACATGAACTGCTTGTTCTAGATGAATTGCTTTTTTATACAGGAGATGCTTTGTTCTACATGAACTGCTTGTTCTAGAGGAATTGCTTTGTTATACAGGAGATGCTTTGTTCTACATGAACTGCTTTGTTCTACATGAACTGCTTTGTTCTACATGAACTGCTTTATACTACATGAACTGCTTTGTTCTACATGAACTGCGTTGTTCTACAAGAACTGCTTTGTTTTACATGAACTGCTTTGTTCTACATAAACTGCTTGTTCTAGATGAATTGCTTTGTTATACAGGAGATGCTTTGTTCTACATGAACTGCTTTGTTTTACATGAACTGCTTTGTTCTACATGAACTGCTTGTTCTAGATGAATTGCTTTGTTATACAGGAGATGCTTTGTTCTACATGAACTGCTTGTTCTAGATGAATTGCTTTGTTATACAGGAGATGCTTTGTTCTACATGAACTGCTTTGTTCTACATGAACTGCTTTGTTCTACATGAACTGCTTTGTTCTACATGAACTGCTTTGTTCTACGTGAACTGCTTTGTTCTACATGAACTGCGTTGTTCTACATGAACTGCTTTGTTCTACATGAACTGCTTTGTTCTACATGAACTGCTTTGTTCTACATGAACTGCTTTGTTCTACATGAACTGCTTTATACTACATGAACTGCTTTGTTCTACATGAACTGCTTTGTTCTACATGAACTGCTTTGTTATACATGAACTAATTTGTTATACATGAACTGCTTTGTTCTACATGAACTGCTTGTTCTAGATGAATTGCTTTGTTATACAGGAGATGCTTTGTTCTACATGAACTGCTTGTTCTAGATGAATTGCTTTGTTATACAGGAGATGCTTTGTTCTACATGAACTGCTTTGTTATACATGAACTGCTTTGTTCTACATGAACTGCTTTGTTCTACATGAACTGCTTTGTTCTACATGAACTGCTTTGTTCTACATGAACTGCTTTGTTCTACATGAACTGCGTTGTTCTACATGAACTGCTTTGTTCTACATGAACTGCTTTGTTCTACATGAACTGCTTTGTTCTACATGAACTGCTTTGTTCTACATGATTTGCTTTGTTCTACATGAACTGCTTTGTACTTCATGAACTGCTTTGTTCTACATGAACTGCTTTGTACTACATGAACTGCTTTGTTCTACATGAACTGCTTGTTCTAGATGAATTGCTTTGTTATACAGGAGATGCTTTGTTCTACATGAACTGCTTTGTTTTACATGAACTGCTTTGTTCTACATGAACTGCTTTGTTCTACATGAACTGCTTGTTCTAGATGAATTGCTTTGTTATACAGGAGATGCTTTGTTATACAGGAGATGCTTTGTTCTACATGAACTGCTTTGTTCTACATGAACTGCTTTGTTTTACATGAACTGCTTTGTTCTACATGAACTGCGTTGTTCTACATGAACTGCTTTGTTCTACATGAACTGCTTTGTTTTACATGAACTGCTTTGTTTTACATGAACTGCTTTGTTCTACATAAACTGCTTGTTCTAGATGAATTGCTTTGTTATACAGGAGATGCTTTGTTCTACATGAACTGCTTTGTTTTACATGAACTGCTTTGTTCTACATGAACTGCTTGTTCTAGATGAATTGCTTTGTTATACAGGAGATGCTTTGTTCTACATGAACTGCTTGTTCTAGATGAATTGCTTTGTTATACATGAACTGCTTTGTTCTACATGAACTGCTTTGTTCTACATGAACTGCTTTGTTCTACATGAACTGCTTTGTTCTACATGAACTGCTTTGTTCTACGTGAACTGCTTTGTTCTACATGAACTGCGTTGTTCTACATGAACTGCTTTGTTCTACATGAACTGCTTTGTTCTACATGAACTGCTTTGTTCTACATGAACTGCTTTGTTCTACATGAACTGCTTTGTTCTACATGAACTGCTTTATACTACATGAACTGCTTTGTTCTACATGAACTGCTTTGTTATACATGAACTGCTTTGTTATACATGAACTGCTTTGTTCTACATGAACTGCTTTGTTCTACATGAACTGCTTTGTTCTACATGAACTGCTTTGTACTTCATGAACTGCGTTGTTCTACATGAACTGCTTTGTTCTACTTAGATTGGTTTGTTCTACATAAATTGCTTTGTTATTCAGGAGATGAGATTATACAAGAACTGCTTTGTTCTACATGAACTGCGTTGTTCTACATGAACTGCGTTGTTCTACATGAACTGCTTGGTTCTACCAAAGCTGCTGAGAAATATTCTGAGAAATGTTTAAAATTGTGATTATCAAAAATTAGTATATTGTTATTAAATGAGTAGACATTTCCTTAACTAAAAAATTTTACATTTTAAAAAAAAAAACGATTATTTTATTTAGTTCAACTCAAGAAATTGTTTACAAATTTAGTTTGTACATTGCCCTTGTTGACCTGTGCTCGCTTGCTGTGTTCAGAACATTACGAGACTACTCATTTGGGCAATAATGTCTCTGTGCTAGGTTTAAATGTTTAGATTTCATTACCTTTTTCTCGAAATCACGGGTTTATCAAAATATTGTTACAGTCTAGACAATCAGAGTATTCAGTAGAGAGCAATGAGGACCAAAAAGTAGCACACAGTTACTCACACACACAAATAAAAATTCTCCAATAGTGTATTGACTTTCCTCGAGGAAAGCGCGGATGTTTACGTTTTGTGAGCAATCGCTGCATAAACACACACACACACACACACACACAATTAAGTTTAATTTTTGTTGTTTAACTTGAAGTGGCTATGTGGCCTGTGGCTGAACGAAAACGTACCATGCATCATGCCATCACCTTCACCTATCCTTTAGTATTATGGTCCGTTGAGGCATCACACAAAATTTGTCGACCGTCTTTCTCCATTCCTGTCTGTCTTTTGCTTTAGTTAGAACCTTTAAAAATGGCCGGCTAGTCCATTCTTTTATGTCAAGGATGGGCAAATTACGAACCGCGGCCCACATGCGGCCCGCCGAGGTGTTTTATGCGGCCCGCTGACACCTACAGAAATCAGGTGTGCCCAAAGTATATAGATATAAAAATGCAAATATTTAAAAAATATATATCTATATAAATTATTGAATTTGTCTCGTTATAAAAAGTTTTAAGTAAACGAAGATTGTGCTTATTGGCTATATATCAATACACTCAATTCAAGACACTGTCTGAGTGTTGGGTAGGCTTGGAACAAGATGGCAAGTGTAAAAACTGATGGAGCTCGATTTTAGACTGAGAACCATAAACTTGAAACAGGAAAGTTTGAACAAATCTGCATATAATGAAAAATTTATATTGTAATAAAAGCACAGAAATCAAATTTTCAACAGCTAAGAGAGTTTGGTTTGGTTTGGTTTTGATTTTAGGCACATCGGCACAATTAAGGCCATGTCGTGCCTGCAGTCCCTTAAGGACTACTCTCTCTCTACATGCTGAAAGGTGAAACTATCTTTAGTGAAATGATTAAAAGTACAACACTTATTAAGAGAAGCCGATTCAGCTCCAGAGGACATAACTCAAAGCAAAGAGAAGTTCCAGTCATCACTACCACGGGAGTTTTATGGGTGCCAGAAGCTGTATTTCCACACTTAAAAAACCTTTGCTGCTGTTCACACTATTTTGGTACACATACATCAGTTCTTCTTCTTCGTTCTCATTTTACATGTTGGAGGGTTCAGATCAGTAATCCTATATTTGAGATGAACCGTGTAGTGGCTTCCAGATCAGGCAGTTCTCCGAATAGTCTTTGGAGAGTCTTGTTCAGGTCCCTTGATTTAGTATGCACCATTAAAAGACATGGTCAGCATTCCTTTTGATGCTCCACCACAAGGGAAGGCTTCGCTCGTCCCGACATTTAACTTCCGGAACATAAATTGTCTCATTCAGTGAGCAAGCCTTTTTTTGTGGAAACTAAACAACTATAATCACTGGTCATTGTTGACTGACTTTAATTTGACAGCAGTCACACACAGGGGTAACAACTAATAAGATTGTTTCACAGTTAAGAAACATTATGCACGAGTGTAAGAAGTCAAATACTGCACATTAAGTACAAATGTATATTTGTGGGGATATTGTGATATAAGTAGACAGCAGCAATTTAAAAAATCGTAATACAGTGTTTATATGAATTAAAATAAAAGACATTCTACACAGCAAGCTTATCTTTCTAAGATATATATATATATATATATACATATATATATATATATATATATATATATGCGGCCCGCCATTACCAAACTTTTTTTTAATGCGGCCCTCGATACAAAAATGTTGCCCACCCCTGTTTTATGTTCTCTTCCCATCGCTTTCTCTGCCTTTTTTTTTTCCTGGTACTGTTCACTGAAGGAAGGTCATTGCAAGCCCCGAAGACCTTGTAAAATGGCCCTAGATTTTTATTTGCGTTTTTTTTTTTACAATAGTTAGCAGGTCATCGTGGGGTCCAATCGCTCTAGTAACCCTGTCTCTAATCTCTTGGTTTGTGATGCAGTCTTTAAATGTGATATCTAGGATCCTTCTGTAGCATCTCAATTCCATTGCTATTAACTTCCTGTCTAGCTCTGCAATCAGCGTCCAAGACACTCAAGCATATAAAAATGTGGCCATTACCAGGGAGCGCATTAGTCCAACTTTGGTGCCGAAGGCTATGCCTTGGTCTTTCCATTTTGTTTTGAAATTTGCCAGTACTGCTGTGGACTGTGAAATTCTGGCCAGTAGTTCGGGTTTTCTCCCTCATCTGAGACGATAACTCCAAGGTAGCCCTGTTGGCTATTGGTCATAATTTGATTTTTTTCGGCATTTTTTTTCCATAACATATACTGCGGAAGTCTTGTCTTCAAGCATCACTGATTCAGTTAGTTCTTCTTCTGTTCCTGCTAGGCCATCAATGTCATCCGCGAAAGCTTTAATCTTTCTTTCTTAGTTACTGCACTTTGTTACTTGGACGAAAACGTACTGACATCAGAGACGATTCAATCAATAAGGTTGCAGCTGTTCGTTTTAGGTCATCAAACAAAATTGACCAGGACTCTAGGGTGTCTCTGTAACGAGCATTAGTAAACGTTTTTCAGTTCTAGACCTACACCTAAACCTAGGTCCAGACCTGGACCAGGACATTATTGACTTATTAACACCATGACCATGACGAACAATTAATAAAGTACATTCAGCTTTTTCCCAACATATGCTATGCAACCATTGCATGTGCTGCGGACTAGTGAACGCTCTTTCACTCAGCTTGACCACTTATTTTACAAAGGGACTCAATTTTGAGACCCTTGGTTTCACAAACTCTTTACTACCAAGCCACCTGGCATTATGAAGTGCTACATACAAATAGAGCGTAGCTTACAGGCCATGGTGAAAGAACCTAATTATACAACTAATTATATAAGTGATTATATAGCTCAAACAGTTGCCAGTTATTTTTGGTGTGCTAACTGAACCAGGCAATGCAAAGTCTTGCCATTTTAAAATTAATATAGATAGCAAGTGTTGATATATAAATATTTTTTAAACTAAATAATTCAGTCTGAATGAAAAAGCGTATACAAGTTTTAATAAATCGCGAGCAACTGTTAAGTATTAATTACCAATAATAATTAATTTTAAAACATAACTAAGTGTTTAATTTAACAAAATGACTTGTATAATTTTATCGGGATTAAATTCTTTTCCCTGGTCAAAGTTTTATAAAAGGGATTTATCTCGATCCTTTTTTTGGACATCTCAACAAAGTGTAACGATAGATTCTAATAGAACTTTTTAGTTTTATCCTTGGCCTAAGAAGCTTATAATGCACTACTATGTTTCCATGTTTTCCATACCTTCTGACCATGCCCCTGTTTGATCAGCTGAGCACAAAGACACCAAGTTGACTTGTTGCAACACTATCCTTGCAGTGTACAATGAAAAGAATGTAAAACTGTTATTCGGACAAGGTTCGGACAAGGTTCATAGAATGTTCTGTGATACGAGACAATATATTGAGACTTCGAATATTATTATCAATGAAAATGCCATGTTTATGTTTTAGATATTAGAATGCAAATGTAGCTAGAGAAAGTAGTTCTCAGTTCCTCGGTAGATGGGAGATAACAATGTCAATCCAGATCGATATTCCATATATAAGTTTTGAATCTTTTGTGTATTTGATTAATGTTAAGTTAAACGATCTTTTGAATATAAATGTATAATGATATCTTACACGTATTTGACGGTACCCCTCTCTCTCTCTCTCTCTCTCTCTCTCTCTCTCTCTCTATATATATATATATATATATATATATATATATATATATATATATATATATATATATATATATATATATATATATATATAACGTATTATACATGTGTTTTTCTTAAATTACATTTAAAATATATATATACATTACAATGTGTTTGTGTTTAATAATAGTAAAATTCTCCCTATACTTTTCTATATCATTTTTCCTTCTCTCTTTTTTTGATACTCTACTTTCTTGCTTTCAAAATGTAAGCCTGATCTTAAACACCAAAACTAAAGAGAATATTACTTTGTTTCAAATAAATGAATAAAATGCCTGATGGCCTGGAAATTCAGCTGTTATACATGAATAGCACACCATAAAATATTGATCAAAAACCAATATAAACTTGATTTGCCGTAATATATTAGATATATGCTAGAAGATATATATTTATTGGAAAAATTCCTAAAATATAAAATAAAGTTTTAATAGAGGCTTAAATAATATAATAGTAGCAAAAGTTCAGTGAAGTTATGAAATATGCTATTGGGTTCTGCCCAGGGCCTTATTATACGTAAATCAGGCCTCAATTTAGACAGTTTTATGCCTTAATAATACATAGCTACAGATATGTGAGCTTGAATTTTTTTTTATTTTGTGCAGATTGTCAGTATTTGTATAAATGGTCAGAGTCAAACTAGCTTCTGAAACCTTTCCATGTAATTCCGTGCAGCCCTCTGTTACAACTCTCTGTGTGTTAAACCAGAGCCCTCTTTTAAACCTTTTATGGTTTAACCAGCGAAGCAGCCCTCTGTTAAACATTATCTCATGATTAACCTGCCATAAAGCCCTCTGTTAGACCTTTCCATTGGTTTAACCAGCCATGTAGGCAGTTCCCTGTTTTCCATACACACATCTAGAGTACCCACGTAACCCATGGAGCAGTTGGAAACAGAGCCACCAAGTTCCTCAAAACATTAACACAGACATCAAACAAATGTCTGTTTATTTTAATTTTACATTTGTTTATTTTCGCGAAATTGTCTAGAGACGACTTTAAAGTGAATGTTTATTTTTTTTATTTCTATGAAAAATGTAGTAACCCTTGTTACAACTACAATTCATTGCGTAATTTTTTGTTATGCCAGTGTTCTATTGCGTTTATAGTTGAAACTTGAAAGATATACTGACATTGTTTAGATAAACTTAAAGAATCACTTAGATGGATAGATAGATAGATAGATAGATAGATAGATAGATAGATAGATAGATAGATTAGATAGATAGATAGATTAGATAGATAGACAGAAAGATGGATTAGATAGATAGATAGATAGATAGAGAGATAGAGAGATAGATAGATAGATAGATAGATAGATAGATAGATAGATAGATAGATAGATAGATAATGCAATGCGATGACGAAACAGGCAACAAAAATCAAGATGAATTGAAAGAGTCAAAAAACAAAACATTTTTCAAAGACATTTTGTTCCCGTCTTGTTCCCATTAAACAGCTAAGCTTGGACTTTAAGGAAAATTAGAGCAACAGGAGCTAATTAACTTTCATTTCAGTGTATCCTTTCACCATTAGGAACTCAAGCACTTTTAAGTACATTCTCTTCGTGCAGTCTGTGTCTCCAGGATATGACGTAATATTGTAATATTTAAACGTCATCCTGACAAAAACGTCATTTTCTTTCGTCATAAATTTAAAGCCAAGACGAGACTGGGTTGATATAATACATAGTAGTGTACCAGGATTAAGTACAATAGTTTACCAAAACTTTACGATTGGTCTCTTATTCAACTTCAAGACAGTAACTTTGGGATCTTGGGTTATTTGCCAGAAACAAAAAAAAAACTTTGTGTAACATCAATAAAAAAGAAAATCGGTCCCACTTTTCTGCTAGGTCTTCCAACTTTTAAGATATATCTTTCTGTCTGTCTGTCTGACTGTCTCTCTCTGTCTCTCTCTCTATCTATCTATCTATCTATCTATCTATCTATCTATCTATCTATCTATCTATCTATCTATCTGTCTGTCTAACTGTTTGTATAGCTATTTAATTAACCATAATTTAAAAAAAGAAAATTGTTTCTCTCAATCAATTTGAAATTACACCTTTATAAAGACAGTGAGATATGATTGAGTTTGTCCTACTTTGTTTGTTTTATTTGAAAACAAAACAAAGAGATCCTAACATGCAACACGTAACGATTGGAATCTTTAATTCTTATATAGCGTACCGTTAACTAGCGGTTAAAAAATACCCAGCTAAGATAATTTCTTCTTAAAAGCTTTGAATTTTGAATCTTCAAATGAAATTCTAGTTAAGTGTTAGCCCAGACGAAAAACAGTCTTCTAAATATTAGTTCTATTTCTGTCAATGCAATTCTAACAGACTCTGTGAAGTTCTAAATTTAGATTCCCGCCGGAAACTCCACAGCAGCAGATAACCAGATGTGTGAACTATATGGGTTTGGCGGGTTTTGATCAGCGTCTAGATCTAAAGCAAAACATCCTAAATCTCCCGTGAATCTAAGGTCTTTCATCTTTTTGAATCGAATAAAATTCATTCAACGTTCCATTCACCGTTCTAATTGTAATAATATCAATCTTAAATTTTACTTTAAAAAAAAAAAAAAAAAAAAAAAAAAAAAAAAAAAATTAGAAGTATATATATATATATATCGATGGTAATTTTTCCAAATGAGTCGTTTTAGAGACGTCTATGATTACAAAAAAAATAACCTTTTCAAGCTTTCAGATCATCAGTTTTGATGGTCGACGGTTAAGGAGGGTGTCATGTGGCCAGCACAACGACCGACTTTCTTTATCGCCTTTGCTTTCTTAACTATTGTCAGGTATCCATTAGAGTTAGGTGGACTCAGGGGCGTCCTAAAAAGTCCCGGAATTCACCAAGATTCGAACCCAAGACCGCTCGGTTGGGAAGCTAAGCACTTTACCAGTCCTCCACCACAACTCTGATCGTAAAACTAAAACCATTAATAGACTTTCTTGTAGTTTGTAGATAGCAAAACAATTGTATAGAAGACTATAGACAATCTGAATAGAGTACTTAAAATGTATAATATTTGATGTAGCTAGATCTAGATCTTTGATATTGGAATCGCTATAGAGATAAAAGAAATCTAGGAAGTTTACTGCATTGGGCAGTCTTTATTCTAGACAATATAGTTGTAAACAGAAATCTTGTTTCTGAATCTATTTATCTATTTTCTCTCTCCTTGACTTTCTCTCTCTCGCTTTCTCTCTCTCTCTCTCTCTCTCTCTCTTTCTCTCTGTATATATATATACATATATATATGCACAACCACATGCGATAAGTAATATTATCCTAATCTACGGGATAGATAATTATACGAATAATTTGGACTTCAATTGAAAGAGCATAAATCTATACATTGGAAAAGAAAACAAGAAAAACGTGTTATTATTTGGCTCTAGTGGAGGATCAAACCAGCCCGTGTTGAAACCATCTCTCTCCACATTCTCGGCTAAGTTCTAGTAAGGGGGGTAAAAACATCGTTATATGAAGCACTTAAAACCATTTCATCCCACTAACATATGTCACTAATGGAATTATGAACAGGACTCTAAGCCTGGCGGAGTAACTCTTGTAAAGCAAGAGGAGATAATTACTCGGAGAAAATTCAGAAACAAAGTTACGGTAACCAAAAGGGGAGAAAAATAAAGGTTGAAGATGAGCACAAGGCTGACACGTGCTGGACAAAGTGTACAAAGGGTCTGTTGTGAGTGCTGACTGGCTTAATGAGAAGGAGTGTAATTGGATTATAAACCGTTTAAGCGCTCAGACACAAGAAACCGGCAATGACAAAGCGCTCCCTATTGGTGTATGGAAGGGATCGCTGCTTGGAGTGTTTATAACGTGAGGAGTTACAGTTAGCGGACGTGACGAAATCACAGGCATAGCTCGTGTGTTTATTTCGCCCGAAGCGGGGTCTAAGTCGTCTGCTGCTTTGAAAATAGAGATAACAATAATGAAAACAATTAATTGTGCTGTACACACAAAAATAGCTGCTTCCTCTCCCGTTCCTCAATCCTCACCTTTTTTTTTTATACAAGCAGAGGAGGTCCGTCCCAATACCACGCCACTGCTGGCTAAACTATTCTTGTGACAAGGATCACGTGATTAAGATATAAGTAATCTTTGGTATAGAAGTAAGAAAACAAATATCGTTCTCCAATCCTGAAGTTTTTGTGCTGGGTCTGAAATTTTACCATGCTTCCTAATTTAAATATACTTGAATCCAAGACCTAAAACTTCCTGACATTCCACAGCCATGCGCTAACCATACAATTATCCCGTCTTCCTTTAGCACAATGTTTCCCAAACTGTTCATTAAAGTGTACCCTTTTATAATTTTGTAACGCTGGGTACCCCTTGCCTTGCATCTATAAGAAGGATGAATAACATAAATGGGTATTTAAAAAAAACAGCATAGTTAATGAGGTGCAACGTGTATCCCCTCCAAAGTCTTTCCGTACCCCTGGGAGTAAGCGTACCCCACTTTGGGAAACACTGCTTTAGCACAAAGCCTGCTCGGTGTATATTTTTTTTTAAACGAAGGATTGCCCACCTTCTAGTATTCAACATCAAAGTAATGAGTCATGAGTAGTGCCAGCACTTTTGCGAGTCCACTAACTGACAGCTAGGGCACGTGCAGTGACATGACCTGTCCAAGTGTCGACATTTCTGATGCTGGACTCATCAGTTAGCCTGTTTCGAAATCTCATTCCCCCCCCCCTTTACGATCTAATGGTATTATGGTCATTTTGTATGTCAATAAGATATCTCCAACATCTTGGCTTTTTGTTGTCGTTTCAGTTTTAATGACACAGTTTTCCCCTTTCGAAATTTTAATTTGCTTTTTAGTTCAATGTCCCCATCTCGACCCAAGCGACAAAGTAGAGAATCAGAGACAGTCTGCCATCATTTTGAACTTTTCAGTAATGTCTGCTGACAGTTCAAAAGAGCGTTTTGTATGCTCTAGTCAAGAACTAGAATTAAGCATTCTCGATTTACATTTCGTTGTGTACAAAAGCCTTTTTCTAGATCCATGTCTTTTAACAAGTATAATTGAGCCCTACGCGTGAGGCTAATTATTGTGGCTATTTACAAAAGACTTCGTCTCGAATCTTGTTAGTCTATTTGGCCTCAGTTGCCTAGATTGTGTTTTAACACCTCTCCGCCTCTGTTGCATTTTGCACGTCTGTTTCTGTGTATAGTCATGAACTTTCATATTAAGTGGTCTCCACTCTCCATTAGACTTTACTTGTTGTGAATGGCAGGGGCGTTGCATCCATGGCGCGAAGGGTTCAATGAACCCGCGCCCACGACCATTAGGGGGCCCAAGGTCTGTGGTCAGTAGCAGCAGTGTTGCGAAGAGGTTCATTGCGCTTGGGCCCATGACTCAAGACCTGTAGGGACCCACAAGAGAATTTGGGGATGACAAGAAAGTGAAAAAAAAAGCACTTTGTTAAAATCGATTTAAAAAATATAGAACCTAAAAATGTCCTAAATATGTTTCTGTGGCCAACGGTTAAGCAGGGTGTCATGTGGCCAGTACAACGACCAACCGCCTTTCCACCATTAGAGCTGGATGGACAAAGAGGCACCCTAAAGAGACCGAGATTCTAGATGTTCATGTTTGTAAGAAGCAGAAATCTGCAGAATTTGTCTGAACAGCTGCTCCAAGTAATGATAAATCCCCAATTATCCTTAAATAAACTGGAAGACTAAAGCTATGATGGTGCTTCCAATGTGATTGGATAGTATAATGGCCTTGGGGCAATGTTTCATCAAAATCAGCCGGTTGCGCATTATTTTTTTACTGTGCTAGACGTTAAGAAATAGATGAACAGATCTCTGGCTTCGCCATTTAAAAGGCCAGAAAAACTTAAGTAAATAATTGTTACATCCATTTACTGTTAAATAATGGACATCGAACTAGATAAAAGTTTTTTTCAATGTTTGATAGTTTTACGCGTAGAAGTAATTTTTAAATTTTTAATTCGTATAATTGGAAATAGAACTCATATAAAACATTTGTCTGCCCATTTGAAACACCTTTTAGTCATTTAATTCTGATCAGAAGTTGTACGAACGCTTGACAACAAAATCAAACGTAATGACATTATTACTACAAAAAAAAAAGGCTCTACTTGCATTGGAATATAGTTTGGTAATTGTAACGATACATTCAGAATACTGTTGTTGTGTTTTGTTTTGTCACAAACAACATTCGTCTTATTGGAGGAGGGCGGGGGGGGGCGGCCCACCAAGATATTCTTGAACCCGGGCCCACGGGTACCTTGCTAACAACTGCTAAATGGAAAGCATCGTGTAATACCACTCAATGAAGGCCCCAAAGGGACGCAACCATACAAAAAGGCCCACTCTTAAACATCCTTGATTACGCCCTTGACGTATATGCTAAAAACATTCCTAATTGTTATTTGGTTTTACTTTACAGGTTAAATACTGGGAGAGAAAGACATCAAACAAACCTTTGACAAGAATCTTGTACAGGTTATTAAAAGTAGATGTGGTATTCCCTTTAATAAGCAGGCTTCTTTAACTCCATGTTAAGTGTTGAAACAGGTCTAAGTGATTACAGGTATTAACTGTTAAAACAGGTCTAAGTGATTACAGGTATTAACTGTTAAAACACGTCTAAGTGATTACAGGTATTAACTGTTAAAAAAGGTCTAAGTGATTACAGGTATTTACTGTTAAAACAGGTCTAAGTGATTACAGTTATTGACTGTTAAAACAGGCCTAAGTGATTACAGGTATTAACTGTTAAAACAGGTCTAAGTGATTACAGGTATTAACTGTTAAAACAGGTCTAAGTGATTACAGGTATTAACTGTTAAAACAGGTCTAAGTGATTACAGGTATTTACTGTTAAAACAGGTCTAAGTGATTACAGTTATTGACTGTTAAAACAGGCCTGAGTGATTACAGGTATTAACTGTTGAAACAGGTCTAAGTGATTACAGTTATTAACTGTTAAAACAGGTCTAAGTGATAACTAGCAGTTCTAGCTTGACACCATCAAATATCTACTAGCCTTGCTAGCTTGACCCCATCAAACATCTACTAGCAAAGCTAGCTTGACCCCATCAAACATCTTCTAGCACTGATAGATTTACCCCTTCAAACATCTTCTAGCACTGATAGCAATACCCCTTCAAACATCTTCTAGCAGTGTTAGCTATACCCCTTCAAACATCTACTAGCAGTTCTAGCTTGATCCCATCAAACATCTACTAGCAGTGCTAGCTTGACCCCATCAAACATCTACTAGCAAAGCTGGCTTGACCCCATCAAACATCTACTAGCTGTTCTAGCTTGACACCATCAAACATCTACTAGCAGTGCTAGCTTGACCCCATCAAACATCTACTAGCAAAGCTAGCTAAACCCCCATCAAACATCTACTAGCAGTGCTAGCTTGACACCATCAAACATCTACTAGTAGTTCTAGCTTGACCCCGACAAACATCTACTAGCAGTTCTAGCTTGACCCCATCAAACATCTACTAGCAGTGCTAGCTTGACCCCATCAAACATCTACTAGCAAAGCTAGCTTGACCCCATCAAACATCTACTAGCACTGATAGATTTACCCCTTCAAACATCTTCTAGCACTGATAGCTATACACCTTCAAACATCTTCTAGCAGTGCTAGCTTGACCCCATCAAACATCTACTAGCAGTGCTAGCTTTACCCCTTAAAACTTCTACTAGCACTGATAGCTATACCCCTTTAAACATCTTCTAGCACTGATAGCTATACCCCTTCAAACATCTTCTAGCAGTGCTAGCTATACCCCTTCAAACATCTACTAGCAGTTCTAGCTTAAGCCCATCAAACATCTACTAGCAGTGCTAGCTTGACCCCATCAAACATCTACTAGCAAAGCTAGCTTGACCCCATCAAACATCTTCTAGCACTGATAGATTTACCCCTTCAAACATCTACTAGCACTGATAGCTATACCCCTTTAAACATCTTCTAGCACTGATAGCTTGACCCCTATCAAACATCTTCTAGCACTAATAGCTTTACCCCTTCAAACATCTTCTAGCAGTGATAGCTTTACCCCTTCAAACATCTACTAGCGCTGATAGCTATACCCCTTCAAACATCTACTAGCAGTGCTAGCTTGACCCCATCAAACATCTTCTAGCACTCACAGCTTTACCCCTTCAAACATCTACTAGCCCTAATAGCTATACCCCATCAAACATCTTCTAGCAGAGCTAGCTTTACCCCTTCAAACATCTTCTATCAGTGCAAGCTTGACCCCATCAAACATCTTCTAGCACTGATAGCTTTACCCCTTCAAAAATCTACTAGCACTGATAGCTATACCCCTTCAAACATCTACTAGCAGTGCTAGCTTGACCCCATCAAACATCTTCTGCACTGATAGCTTTACCCCTTCTAACATCTACTAGCAGTGCTAGCTTGACCCACATCAAACATCTTCTAGCACTGATAGCTTTACCCCTTCAAAAATCTTCTAGCACTGAAAGCTTGACCCCATCAAACATCTTCTAGCACTGATAGCTTTACCCCTTCAAACATCTACTAGCACTGATAGCTTTACCCCTTCAAACATCTTCTAGCACTGAGAGCTTCACCCCTTCAAACATCTACTAGCAATGATAGCTTTACCCCTTCAAACATCTACTAGCACTGATAGCTTTACCCATTCAAACATCAACTAGCACTGATAGCTTGACCCCATCAAACATCTTCTAGCACTGATAGCTTTACCCCTTCAAACATCTACTAGCAGTGCTAGCTTGACCCACATCAAACATCTTCTAGTACTGATAGCTTGACCCCATCAAACATCTTCTAGCACTGATAGCTTGACCCCATCAAACATCTTCTAGCACTGATAGCGTTACCACTTCAAACATCTACTAGCAGTGTTAGCTTGACCCCCCTCAAACATCTAATAGCAGTGCTAGCTTGACCCATATGAAACATCTACTAGCAGTGCTAGCTTGACCCCAATTAAACATTTTCTAGCAGTGCTAGCTTGACCCCCTTTAAACATCTTTTAGCACTGCTAGCTTTACCCCTTGAAACATCTACTAGCAGCGCTAGCTTGACCCCTTCAAACATCTTCTAGCACGGATAGCTTGACCCCATCAAACATCTACTAGCAGTGCTAGCTTTACTCCGTCAAACATCTACTAGCAGTGCTAGCTTGACCCCCATCAAACATCTACTAGCAGTGCTAGCTTTACCCCTTCAAACATCTTCTAGAAGTGCTAACTTGTCCCCATCAAACATCTACTAGCAGTGCTACCTCTACCCCAACAAACATCTGCTAGCAATGCTAGCCTGACCCCCATCAAACATCTACTAGCAGTGCTAACTTGACCCCATCAAACATCTTCTAGCACTGATAGCTTTACCCCTTCAACATCTACTAGCAGTACTAGCGTGAGCTCCATCAAACATCTTTCAGCACTGATAGTTTTACCCCTTCAAACATCTTCTAGCAGTGCTAGCATGACCCCATCAAACATCTACTAGCAGTGCTAGCATAACCCCATCAATAATCTACTAGCAGTGCTAGCTTGACCCCTATCAAACATCTTCTAGAAGTGCTAGCTTGACCCCATCAAACATCTTCTAGAAGTGCTAGCTTGACCCCTATCAAACATCTTCTAGAAGTGCTAGCTTTACCCCATCAAACATCTACTAGCAGTGCTAGCTTTACCCCTTCAACATCTACTAGCAGTGCTAGCGCGAGCTCCATCAAACATCTTTTAGCACTGATAGTTTTACCCCTTCAAACATCTACTAGCAGTGCTAGCTCGACCCCCATTAAACATCTTCTAGCAGTGCTAGCTTTACCCCTTTAAACATCTACTAGCACTGATAGCTTGACCCCTTCAAACATCTACTAGCAGTGATAGCTTGACCCCCTTCAAACATCTTCTAGAAGTGCTAGCTTTACCCCTTCAAACATCTACTAGCAGTGCTAGCTTGACCCCATCAAACATTTTCTAGCAGTGCTAGCTTTACCACTTGAAATATCTACTAGCAGTGCTAGCTTGACCCCCATCAAACATCTTTTAGCACTGATAGTTTTACCCCTTCAAACATCTACTAGCAGTGCTAGCTCGACCCCCATTAAACATCTTCTAGCAGTGCTAGCTTTACCACTTGAAATATCTACTAGCAGTGCTAGCTTGACCCCCATCAAACATCTACTAGCAGTGCTAGCTTTACCCCTTCAAACATCTTCTAGAAGTGCTAACTTGACCCCATCAAACATCTACTAGCAGTGCTAGCTTGACCCCAACAAACATCTTCTAGCAATGCTAGCTTGACCCCCATCAAACATCTACTAGCAGTGCTTACTTGACCCCATCAAACATCTTCTAGCACTGATAGCTTTACCCTATCAAACATCTACTAGCAGTGCTAGCTTGACCCCATCAAACATCTACTAGCAGTGATAGCATGACCTCATCAAACATCTACTAGCAGTGCTAGCATAACCCCATGAAACATCTACTAGCAGTGCTAGCTTGACCCTTTCAAACATCTACTAGCAGTGCTAGCAGTGTCCGACCCAGAACAGCTATCGAGTGGTAATCTCGACATAGTTATGATCATGATGGTATTCCGACATTGGCTTACCTCAGTGACATTTTGTTATTGTCGTTTTGAAAATTATCTCATGACGTCAGTGACATTTTATATTGCGAGGATGATTTCATTTTGTGTTAGGGTTAGGGTTAGGTCCTAATTATCTCATTCGTTTGCGATGAGTTTTTCGGGACATTTTTTGTTTAGATTATTTAACGCAGTGCTAAACAGTACTTTATTTTCAGTAGAACAAGATATAGTCTTGTTATGTTTGAACATACTTTGTCCTTAGAATATTAAGAAAATATTCATATATTTACTATTGCAAGGTGTTATTTTAAAATGCGAATTATAAGTAATAACATTTATTAAAAGTCAGCTTTTGTGCCTATTGTTATGGAGTGTTTTGTTTCGGTCGACCTATATGTTCTACTAAACTAGTGAGGCACCTGAATGGTCACTAGTATTTATTATTAAAGGTACAGGACGAACAAGCATATCAATGATGACCCAAAAGCCTTAGTGCAGATCTATATTTTATTATTAGAAAAGTATCAACCATCCTAAATTCAATAGTATGCTCCTAGCCCAGCTTTCTCTAACGGGACATAAAGGGGGACTGAACTAACCTCCCGTAATTCTATCTTCCCAGCTACTCTTTTTGCCTGACCTCCCCATGACGTCTCCCATCATGCTCCCCTACCCTTTCAGTCACTATTTTATGGTCAAATAGTTATCGCCCCACTGCCCCCTTTCCTGTACAGACAAATGACTTCTGCTACTTGGAATATTTCTATTTGCTAACAATGGCAGTAACACGTGCGCGTGTGTGTGTTTCTATGGTGACAGTGGTAAGAAGTTAGCGATTGGTTGTGACTGATGCAACATAGGTGGCATTGTGGTCAGCGGTCTTAGTTAGGACAGACGACTCCAGAACGCGAGACTTAAAAGATGTGTTATTGTAATGCGTTGAAGTATTATTACTAAAGACTAGTATATTTATTTTATCTCATATAAACTTGATTTTGTCTATAGTAAAACAAGAAAAAAAAATTAAATAACTTAAAAAAACAACAGAGCTTATATTAATATGTATCAATTAGTTTGGATCAGAAATGTAATTAAATTTGTAATAGATCTTAACTAACATTAATAAATCAGTACGATTAGAAATATTTGTTTCACAATTATTTTTGTTTAGCGCAATTTCATGCTTTTCGCGTTCTCAATTCGCTATGATCCTATCGCTAGTCTGGACCAGTTGGACAAGGGTAGAAAGAGAGGGGTCTCTGGGTGATTGCTTTTTAATTATGTTTTTTTTAAACGACCTGAAAACGAAGTCTCCATGCAAAGCAGGCTCATTTCACATTGACCTAGATTATTTCCGTGTCCAGGAGGCAGTGTCAAAATCGTGAATTGAAGTTTGTATTCATTCTAATAGGGTAGTACCCGACTGGGCAATGTTCTGTACCTAGCAATTGTAACCGGATCCATTATGTCCAGCTGCCACTACTGATCCTACGTTTTAATAGCTATATCTTAAATCCCGAAAATTAAGGATGAGTGCAGTGTTTCTATGACCAATCAAACCCAGCTGCGAGCTGCATATTTTCCCGCATTTCGTGCAGACAAAACGGGGCGTTTTAAAGAGCGTCTCGCCCCGTTTCCTTGTTTGTAATCACCCATAAGCTCCAAAATAGATTTTTTACAGTTCAAAAACAATATATCGCGTTTTTATTTTATTGGATTGCGAAAACATTTGCTTAAAGCTGTTCTTCTGTCTAAATTATTCATTTCTGCAGCTCATAATGTATTAAGTCACTTAGATGCCAGGGCTAAACTAGAGAGAAGGATCTCTCAGAGCTTTCTCATACCTTCCAGATGCTATGTGGCTAAAATGGAGAGGAGGATCTCCAGT
>JAZGLO010003363.1:0-32362 GCA_036873155.1 Biomphalaria sudanica | reverse complement strand
ACACATTTCGTTTGCTCTTGTTTCACGAGATTGAGAAGGATGTCCCTCACACATTTCGTTTGCTCTTGTTTCACAAGGCTGAGAAGGATGTTCCTAACACATTCGTTTGCTCTTGTTTCACGAGGCTAAGAAGGATGTCCCCCACACATTTCGTTTGCTCTTGTTTCACGAGGCTGAGAAGAATGTTCCTCACACATTTCGTTTGCTCTTGTTTCACAAGGCTGAGAAGGATGTCCCCCACACATTTCGTTTGCTCTTGTTTCACGAGGCTGAGAAGAATGTTCCTCACACATTTCGTTTGCTCTTGTTTCACAAGGCTGAGAAGGATGTTCCCCTACTCATTTCGTTTGCTCTTGTTTCAAGAGGCTGAGAAGGATGTCCTCCACACATTTCATTTGCTTTTGTTTCACGAGGCTAAGAAGGATGTCCCCCACACATTTCGTTTGCTCTTGTTTCACAAGGCTGAGAAGGATGTCCCCCACACATTTCTTTTGCTCATGTTTCACGAGGCTAAGAATGATGTCAACCACACATTTCGTTTGCTCTTGTTTCACGAGGCTGAGAAGGATGTTCCTCACACATTTCGTTTGCTCTTGTTTCACAAGGCTGAGAAATATGTTCCTAACACATTTCGTTTGCTCTTGTTTCACGAGATTGAGAAGGATGTCCCTCACACATTTCGTTTGCTCTTGTTTCACAAGGCTGAGAAGGATGTTCCTAACACATTCGTTTGCTCTTGTTTCACGAGGCTAAGAAGGATGTCCCCCACACATTTCGTTTGCTCTTGTTTCACGAGGCTGAGAAGAATGTTCCTCACACATTTCGTTTGCTCTTGTTTCACAAGGCTGAGAAGGATGTTCCCCTACTCATTTCGTTTGCTCTTGTTTCAGGAGGGTGAGAAGGATGTCCTCCACACATTTCGTTCGCTCTTGTTTCACGAGGCTGAGAAGGATGTCCCCCACACATTTCGTTTGCTCTTGTTTCACAAGGCTGAGAAGGATGTCCCCCACACATTTCATTTGCTTTTGTTTCACGAGGCTAAGAAGGATGTCCCCCACACATTTCGTTTGCTCTTGTTTCACAAGGCTGAGAAGGATGTCCCCCACACATTTCTTTTGCTCATGTTTCACGAGGCTAAGAATGATGTCAACCACACATTTCGTTTGCTCTTGTTTCACGAGGCTGAGAAGGATGTTCCTCACACATTTCGTTTGCTCTTGTTTCACGAGGCTGAGAAATATGTTCCTAACACATTTCGTTTGCTCTTGTTTCACGAGATTGAGAAGGATGTCCCTCACACATTTCGTTTGCTCTTGTTTCACAAGGCTGAGAAGGATGTTCCTAACACATTCGTTTGCTCTTGTTTCACGAGGCTTAGAAGGATGTCCCCCACACATTTCGTTTGCTCTTGTTTCACGAGGCTGAGAAGAATGTTCCTCACACATTTCGTTTGCTCTTGTTTCACAAGGCTGAGAAGGATGTTCCCCTACTCATTTCGTTTGCTCTTGTTTCAAGAGGCTGAGAAGGATGTCCTCCACACATTTCGTTCGCTCTTGTTTCACGAGGCTGAGAAGGATGTCCCCCACACATTTCGTTTGCTCTTGTTTCACAAGGCTGAGAAGGATGTCCCCCACACATTTCTTTTGCTTATGTTTCACGAGGCTAAGAAGGATGTCCCCCACACATTTCATTTGCTTTTGTTTCACGAGGCTAAGAAGGATGTCCCCCACACATTTCATTTGCTTTTGTTTCACGAGGCTAAGAAGGATGTCCCCAACACATTTCGTTTGCTCTTGTTTCACAAGACTGAGAAGGATGTCCCCCACACATTTCTTTTGCTTATGTTTCACGAGGCTAAGAATGATGTCAACCACACATTTCGTTTGCTCTTGTTTCACGAGGCTGAGAAGGATGTCCCCCACACATTTCTTTTGCTCATGTTTCACGAGGCTAAGAAGGATGTCCCCCACACATTTCGTTTGCTCTTGTTTCACAAGGCTGAGAAGGATGTCCCCCACCCCACACATTTCGTTTGCTTTTGTTTCACGAGGCTGAGAAGGATGTCCCCCACACATTTCGTTTACTTTTGTTTCACGAGGCTGAGAAGGATGTCCCCCACCCCACACATTTCGTTTGCTTTTGTTTCACGAGGCTGAGAAGGATGTCCCCCACATATTTCGTTTACTTTGTTTCACGAGGCTGAGAAGGATGTCCCCCACACATTTCGTTTACTTTTGTTTCACGAGGCTTAGAAGGATGTCCCCCACACATTTCGTTTACTTTTGTTTCACGAGGCTGAGAAGGATGTCCCCCACACATTTCGTTTACTTTTGTTTCACGAGGCTGAGAAGGATGTCCCTCATACATTTCGTTTACTTTTGTTTCACGAGGCTGAGAAGGATGTCCCTCATACATTTCGTTTACTTTTGTTTCACGAGGCTGAGAAGGATGTCCCTCATACATTTCGTTTACTTTTGTTTCACGAGGCTGAGAAGGATGTCCCTCATACATTTCGTTTACTTTTGTTTCACGAGGCTGAGAAGGATGTCCCTCATACATTTCGTTTACTTTTGTTTCACGAGGCTGAGAAGGATGTCCCTCATACATTTCGTTTACTTTTGTTTCACGAGGCTGAGAAGGATGTCCCCCACACATTTCGTTAGTCTTGTTTTCTTTATTTTACCCTATACCCTGCGAAACATGTCACTGAATGTCGATTCGTGTACATCAAATGCTTACACCATATCAGCATTTGACTTGGACTCTGCGGCGCTAATAAAAAAAAAATTCCTAGAACACAAAACAGTCTTTGGAATTCTGTTTGGTGCTTACGCAAGAAAACTTACTTGACAAATGAACACAAAATTGTGACTTTTTTCTGTTCAAATCTTGTCCTATTCTGTAAAGTTCATTCTGTGGGCTCTTTTGGCAACCCCATTTTTTTTTTGTTAACTTACGAATTGGCTCCAAGTTATTTAAAAGAGCGAACTTTGTCAGACTGTGTCATTTCAATTGTATGTTAGCCACTCAACTCCCAGGGTCGTTTGTCGTGTAGATGTATTCTGATAATGACAGAAAAAAAATCAATTAGCTCTCGAGTCTGAGCTTATCTCAACACATAAACTCTCATTTACATTTCTATGGTCTAGGTAGCCGATTATCGATTGACTACCCAAACAGTGTATGCAACTATGGGGTATCGGTCCGTTACATTGTGAAATGATCAGGTTGTGTTCATTCGATGTTATGCCCCCCCCCCCTTTTCCCCTCTTATCTGTGCCCGTGTGGACATTCTAAACGTAATGGATTGAGAGGTTGACTGTCCTCGGGTCTGTGTGCCAATGTCTAAATGATAAAGTTGTCAAAGAGTTTAAGTTGAGTCAGCGTGTCTGTCAGTGACTTGAAATTGGTTCGATTAGATTTCAGTCTGACAAAATTCCAATGCTGAAGATATGATTCTTTTCATTTGACGCTGTCGGAGGTTGATAAGTTCTGAATGCGGTAATTTTGATCATGTTTGTTTGAATTCAATTTATTGCGTGAATGATATTTTCCTAGTCTTCTGTAATGCGGGTACTGATAGTATAACTTATGAGTAAACATTACTAAATCGAGGCCATTCAATGAAATAACAAGCTCATATCGTAAAGAAGAAATAAAACTTTTCACTGGTAGACTACAAAATGGAGACAATTAACTTGGTAACTATTCGCATCTACAACAGAGAAATGCTCTTGCACCTTAGTGTCCCTCAGAGTTAGAGAGCTCCATGAACTTCTAGTCGTGCCACGTCACATGCACATTAGTGACTCAACGACTTTAGCTATGCCACGTCCCTTGCACCATAGTGAACTGATCACTCCATATGCCCTGCATAGAGCCCTGAGCTCCATGGACTCAACGACTTTAGCTATGCCTTGTCCCTTGCACCTTAGTGAACTGATCACTCCATATGCCCTGCATAGAGCCCTGAGCTCCATGGACTCAACGACTTTAGCTATGCCTCGTCCCTTGCACTTTAGTGAACTGATCACTCCATATGCCCTGCATAGAGCCCTAAGCTCCATGGACTCAACGACTTTAGCTATGCCACGTCCCTTGCACCTTAGTGAACTGATCACTCCATATGCCCTGCATAGAGCCCTGTGCTCCATGGACTCAACGACTTTAGCTATGCCACGTCCCTTGCACCTTAGTGAACTGATCACTCCATATGCCCTGCATAGAGTCCCGTGCTCCATGGACTTAACGACTTTAGCTATGCCTCGTCCCTTGCACTTTAGTGAACTGATCACTCCATATGCCCTGCATAGAGCCCTGTGCTCCATGGACTCAACGACTTTAGCTATGCCACGTCCCTTGCACTTTAGTGAACTGATCACTCCATATGCCCTGCATAGAGCCCTGTGCTCCATGGACTCAACGACTTTAGCTATGCCTCGTCCCTTGCACTTTAGTGAACTGATCACTCCATATGCCCTGCATAGAGCCCTGTGCTCCATGGACTCAACGACTTTAGCTATGCCTCGTCCCTTGCACCTTAGTGAACTGATCACTCCATATGCCCTGCATAGAGCCCTGTGCTCCATGGACTCAACGACTTTAGCTATGCCACGTCCCTTGCACCTTAGTGAACTGATCACTCCATATGCCCTGCATAGAGCCCTAAGCTCCATGGACTCAACGACTTTAGCTATGCCACGTACCCTTTCACCTTAGTGATTCAAACGCCCCATTTGTCACCAAGAGAGACCTGCGCTCCATGAAATCAACGCTTCTAGATGTTCCACGTTTCTCTCTCAAAAGATACGGTCTGTGGGGCTATTTCAGTGCTCTTCACAATTCTGAGAATGATGTCACCACCACATTTCGTTTTCTTTTGTTTCAAACGTTTGGAACTCACTTCCCAATTATCCCGGACAGCATGCTACACTAAATTCAAGAAGAACATTACGACCTATCTTTTTTTTTAATTTTTAGATTAGTTTGTCATTTTAGCTCTCGTGTTTATGATTGCTATCACAGCGCATTGACCCTATATTTGTTTATTAACAGCTCTCTATAAATTAAATTATTATTAATATTATTATGTCTCTCTGCGAAAAGAAAGCTATGTGACATCTCTTAAATCTTTCTAAAAGTATTGGTTCCACACATGTCTTATTTCACCGCAAATCAAGCAACTGGAAGTTGATACACCCTGACGTGGTCTTTATTTAGCCCCCACTTCCCACTAGTCTACAATGGGTTCAGCTCCTGACGTGGTCTTTATTTAGCCCCCACTTCCCACTAGTCTACAATGGGTTCAGCTCCTGACGTGGTCTTTATTTAGCCCCCACTTCCCACTAGTCTACAATGGGTTCAGCTCAATCACGAACAGTTTCTTGTGTGTCCGTCTTATTGACTGTCTGTGCTCCGAAGTGGTTCTCTTTTATTGAAAGGTTCTGATCAACTGAAGCATAATGTAAACAGCCTCTGATTGAGACTGACTCACTTTATGCAGGGGGTCGTGCAGCTTCTCTAATTCTCTTGTTTCTAGACTAGACTGACCTGTTTTCTGACACCAGTGAAAGGATAATTCCGAGTTGAAGTGTATTTATGCTCCCAGGTGTCACTGTTGTTGAATGCCAGGTATTTAGACTCACGTAGACAGGAATGTGCGAGCACTTCATCGAAAGAGTTTTTCATCAAACACGGTGGAGAGTGAGAGTGACTGATTTGTATGAGCTCAGATAAAGACAGCTCTTGGGAATTGAAGAAAACAATAAACACTCCCTCGGTCTACGGCTTTATTTTTAGACTTAAGCCGTGGCCTTTTAACTTTTGTTCTAGTTTTCCTGTGGATAAGTCAGATCAAAACAATATAATCTATTACCATTGAATCGACAAAAGATTAGTAAACATCTGAAATTAGTGTCTATTTTTTGAAATGGTAAGGCATCCAAATAACTGTGTAATCAAAGATTTCCAAACATAGAGGCACGTGAATAAAAAGCAAACTTCTTGGTGTATCCGGCGTGCATAATACAAACTTTTTGATAAGCGAAGTTTTTTAATTTACCATATAATATTGTTTACGCACTTTTCAGCATTGGAGAATTGTAGTTTTAAGCTCTTTTGCTGTAGCACAAAGTCTTTGTTATAATTAGTTGGCAACATAGAGCTTTTAATATAGCGTCGTTGTTTATTGTGGGCATTGAGGGAAACGAAGCCGCAGACAGAGAAGCAAAGAGAGCCCTAAATCATGCGGTATCAGACCTGAGACAAAGTATTGCCACTGCCATCTACCAAGAGTGGCAGGATCGATGGGAGGCTGAGACTCACAATAAACTCAGGCAGATTGTGGCGGATGTCAGGTGGCGGTCCACATCTAAGGGTCTGACAAGGCGTGGTAGCACGACCATGTCCAGACTTAGGATTGGCCACACCTACATCACGCACTCTTTTGTGCTGAAGAAAGAAGAGCCCCCACTTTGTGAGTATTGTGACTCTCGCCTCACCGTGGAACATATCCTCATTGAATGCCCCAGATACCAGGATGTCAGGGAAAAATATTTTAGAGCCACTAATTTAAAAACACTATTCAATAATGTCGACCCTGGGAAGGTACTGGGCTTTATCCGGGAAGTGGGATTGTCTACGAAGATCTGATTTCGGAACTCTGTAGACATGTACTATTTACATTATATTTTTACCAAATTATTAAATTTTTACTACCTCTACTATTTTAATTGTGAATAGACCTTGATTTTAATGATTTGACTGTATGGAATTTGACCTTTGTTGTGTGGAGGGAGAGAGGCCCTTGAGGGACTGCAGGCACGACATGGCCTAAATTGTGCCGATGTGCCCAAAATCACAAATCACAAATTTTTGTTTATTGTGTCTAGTTATTTAAAGATCTGTCCCTATATTCCTCTTTTCATTTTCTTAGTTTTTCTTCAGCTTCCATTATATCACCCCCATCTAGTTTCATATCGCTTTCTTTCTTTTTTTTCTTTTAAGTGTATTGCCTTAAAAGACTTAAATGGGACCTCAAAAATCAAAGCGCACATTACTCCGTGGTTAACATCAACTGTGAAAATCCCAAATAAAATAGCAAAGGATCCAAATCGGAGTTTAGCAAAGTTCATATTTTATGTTAAATACGTCTATAAAATATTTATAAATGAATAGTTTAATGTAATAATACATAGACTCTATAAAAAATAAAATTTGAAGATGGATACCACGTGATGTTAACAAAAACAATTGAAACAATGACCTATATTCCACATCAACAAGAGTCATAGAAAAACAAGAGCCAATGACCGCTTTAAGTCATGCTATATGTACTGTTTTTTAAAGACTCGTCAAATTCGAGGGCTCCTGTCTAACTGACCACAGAACATAATTTACTTTTGTCAGCTGCTCCATGCTGATTCTGATCAATTCCCTTGGTTGACGCTGTGGTTAAAACTGTCTGTACACGCACGCGCCTCTGTGGGATGTGACAATCAAGATTGGATACTGATCACAACTCAAGGCCAGGAACTGGCTTCCATCAATTATCACTCAGGGCTTATTTGTATTCAATGTATTCATCTTCCTGTCAGCTTGCGTTCAGCACTTGACCAAATAGTTTCTTGCTCCTGTGCCTTATGTATTCATCTTCCTGTCAGCTTGCGTTCAGCACTTGACCAAATAGTTTTTTGCTCCTGTGCCTTATGTATTCATCTTTCTGTCAGCTTGCGTTTAGCACTTGACCAAATAGTTTCTTGCTCCTGTGCCTTATGTATTCATTTTCCTGTCAGCTTGCGTTCAGCACTTGACCAAATAGTTTCTTGCTTCTGTGCCTTATTATCAGCTAAACGTGAGGGTAAAATAGTCACTCATTTCAAACTAGATGTTTTCTTTTAGTTTTTAAGTCACTAATAGTGAAGCTATGGAGCTTAAACAGCGGCGGCCTTAGCAGAACGTGGGGCCCTGGGAGAGTGTCCAATGCGGGGCCCTGAGCCTATATTTACCTTACCACATCACGCTAACGGGCTCGTTAGCCTCTAACGTTGTAGTACTTATTTGTACTACTAAACATAGTATCTTACGTAGGTACTGTACTATTGACCTTTCGCTAATTACATACCTTTCGCTAATCACATACTGTATTGTAATTGTTCTGCATGAAAGACTTCGACTTTTAAGGTTAATAAACGTAACTAATGATTCAGAAACATTTTGTATGAAAAATCAACATACTAGATAATACTATTGTTTTTAAGCTGGAGTCGGAAATGATTAATAACGGAGGCAGAACACTTGCACAACCAAAGAGTTGCTTTGAGGCTCACAGACGGATTCAGTCACATAAGTATCTTCTATCCCGATGCACTGTCGGAATGCCAAAGCTAAGTTGATTTTGTTTAGAACAAGGTGTGCGATAGGAGCTACAGTTGTCCCTAATACCACGGGGGGGGGGGGTTCAAAATAAATTAGTAAAAAAAAAAGTACTCACGCTTTTTTTTTTCTCCCACAGCCACCCGTTGTATATGCACCTAATGGGGGAAATAGGAATACGTCATCGTCAAGCTTTCTGAATACTGATTGGCCGAAATAACAGTATAGGCTCTTTAACTGGTTCAATCTGGACCAACCGTTACATTAGACCTCAACACTGACCTGCGACATCGCGACCTGTGAAGACCAATTGCTCGTTGACAACTCATAGGTCGTGACGTCAGAAACAGTTAGCATGTAAAATACTGCAGAAATCTTAATTTCGCTGGCGGTCTCCGAACGTAGCATCTTCGAAAGTGAAGAAAACACTGGCCTATATTTCTTTATTCAATTTCATTAGATAATCAATTTTTCAAAAGTCGCATCTATGTTACAACACTATAAGTGACTTATGACTCTTTAATGTAGAAATAACTATATCCCTGCAACTTATTTAAACTTGATCACTACGCGTTTTCCTGTTCAAATCTGATTGGATATCGTTTATGTACGAAGTAAATGATGTTAATTTGTCGCTTCCGGTTACTTGTTTTTATTGATACCAAGGGGAACTGTTAAACAATGATAGCCAAGTCGAATCGACAGATCATAAGATGCTGTCTTTACCGGGTATTTGAAGCCAAAAATTTCATGTTAACAACTTGCATGGTAATTGGTATCATATATAAGGATGCCGGGAAAGCTTGCCTCACATCTCCCCCTTTGAGAGCTGCAACTGAGCTTAAAGATCCTACGCCGACAGAGCTGCAACTGAGCTTAAAGATCCTACGCCGACAGCTTAAAGGAAAAATTTATTTAGTTTGATCTTCTGAATTTAAAAGGTACTCTTGGTCCATCCACCATCTTAAAGCTACCTTCAGTCTATAGAGTTGTACTTCTGCACTGTGAACCATCCAACTATAAATAGATTTTATGAGTTAAACTTAAAATAGGTAACATAATTCAACGAAGTTATAGAAAGGCTATATTAGATCCCTAAACTAAATTAAGGCAAAGATAAGGCTATATTCGTTAGTTCAACAAAATGTAATATGTAATTTTAGTACGAAAATATAATGTTAGCGTATTGGACTTTATAAATATATTCAAAGTTTACTTGGCTAAAATTGAATCTATCACATTTCATAACAGATACCTGAGAGTAACAAAGTGGTACATATGCTTATTCTTCTCTAATGCTACATGGAATAGGTTGCCTTAGCCAGCCAGGAAAACCAATGACCTGGCAGAATTTAAGTCATTGGTTAACATGACTAGATGCAGGACGCGTAGGACGTAATCATCTTCTTGTTTGAACAAAGGTATGCATTTGATAAGATAAGAAAACAGATTTCTATATTTGACACAGAAGGATTCTTTTGAATGGTGTCCTAAAGATTGATTAGTAAACCTAATGCCTAAAACCACAGAGTATTGCAGTATTGAGATATAATGATAATAATTTACAGTAGTTTCCCTTATATATAACCTTTTTAATAAAAATAATCTTTTGCTCGCTAGACTGCTCTTAGACTTTGTATATCTTAGCTTCAAATAGTTCACAGAGTGCTCCAAAGAGACTTACATCTGACTAGCCCTGATCGCTGATAAGGTTTTTACTTCAGACTTCAGAATAGCGTGGGCTTTCTCACACTTTCAATGACATTAGACTTTAATCTTGTAATATTATAAATAGATCCATATCTAAATAACTTTGATCCGGGACGTCAACTAAAATTAGAAAGCTGATCTAATACATAAAGTTCTTACTTAACTCTAAGTGGGTAGACATTTCCCAGTGTCTGAAGAAAAATAAAAAAACAACAACAAGTTTTGTGCGCCAAGTGGCACAGTCTGTTTCCATTAGAATGTAATATTCTTTTAAAGCTACATCTGCCAGGTAAATTATTGCATTTGCGTAATAAAATGTAGAGGCAAAGTTTTGGGAATGTCAGCTTTTTTTGTTTTTGTATGTAGGTCAAAAGGTGAACAGATGTATATGCCATAGTTTATAGTAGAGAGGCATATATAAGACTTGCCTACTCCATTGCCGTTGGGCGCATAGGGAGGCAAGCTCTTTCCACGGAGATGGGTCACAAGCGACAGCATCTTCCCAGCTAGTGTCAATGGGTTTTATGTTTTCTACGTAGGTGCAACGCTCTTTAGGACGTGGACGACCATGTTTTTTTTTCGGCATATATCAAAAGTAGAAAACAAAAAAAGTGTTTGTTTCAAAGGTAGGTAGCTGCTAAGTAAAGAGGTTAACACGCTTACATCCCTTTAGTGCACTTTGCCTTATGGAGAGAGCTCCATGGGTGAGGGAGGATCTAAACAGATGGACGAATTGGTTGTTTTTTTTAAATACCAGTTACTAGTTTGACAAGTACCTAGAAATTTTGCATGCAAAAATGTATGTGTGTATTCACCTCCTACCAAAATCAATTATTTATATGTAAAAAAAAAGGATGTTAAAAAGGAATCAATCCGAGTTAGAAAAGCATGGTAACAAAGATGTTCACCTGCCTGGCATGTAATATTTTAATGCCCTTCTTGACAATGTTCTTCGTATTGGAGGCTCAGACGGGTTCACTAGACATTCCATGACATTTTTACAGGACAACCCAGTATATTACTAAAACATTTCATTAAAAATGTGGGAAAATATAATGAAAACCCGGAAACCCCAAGCTGACACAAATATCTTTTATCTTAAAAATATTTCTACGAACGCATCCTTTGACACACACACACACACACACACACACACACACACACACACACACACACACACACACACACACACACACACACACACACACACACACGCACGCACGCACGCACGCACGCACGCACGCACGCACGCACACACACACACACACACACACACACACACACACACACACACACATGGATTTCTATAAGTAAAGTTTTCCTGAACCAATTGGCTAAATTGCTCAGTCAATTTTAAACGCATTTTGAAATTTCCCTACTCTTGTATTTCCTCGCTACTGAATCAAAGAATTTGATTGGTTTCCGTTTCACAAAAAATAGCGACTTCCATTACGTCATCTTTGTTCAAAAGAACTTCATGAAAAATACTCTGCAAGCTTCATCCCATTAAGCTGGATCTAAAGATAAACAAATATTTTAAGCAGCAGTTTTGTTTTCTTTTCAGTAAACTCAAGCGTCTCGATGGACGTAATTGTTCTTGGCTGTCAAAGACATTAACATTATTACGTTTCTGTTTAGACCCAAGCTCCATTAGCCCCGTGACATTTAGTGGCCCACTATTTGCTCTCAGGTGAATCAATCCATCTGTTTTCTGTCTGCATTTAGCAGCCTCCGTCGCACGAACTGTTTATAGAGAAAGCGAAATAAAAACATATTTGTTGCTTCAATCAGGAGGGGTTTTAAAATAGATCAATTTGTTTTCAACCGTAGGCCTCAATAATTCCATATTGCTTCATAGTGGTGGGTGCCCTGTTGTTGTGTGGTAAGGCGCTTGACTGGGCTCTCGGGTTCGAACCAGGATGAACACTTGGATATTCAATCCACTAAAATGGGTACCTGATATTAGTTGGGCAAAGTACGATGATGGATTGGGCGTTGTAGCTGTCGGTCATATAGACAGATGACCTTGGCTTAGATAGCATGCACTGAAAGGAGCACTTTGCTTTTTAAAAATTAACCATGGTATACAAGTTTTGGTAACTTTATTATGATCATTTCATTGTCCGTTCTCAATTATGGTAACTATTTTCAAACAGTCTAATCCTACCGCGGTAACTTTATCATAGAACTAAATCAAGGTGACCTTTTGAAGGTAACTTTAATAAGCTTTAGTTATTACAATTATAGCAGAATTATATTCCATGACATTTTATTTCAATGTTTCAATCACTTAACGATATACTTCACAGTAGACCTAAATAGTTATAGGCGTCATTTTTAGTTCTAGATTTTAAACCAATATTAATCTATGTACTCTATGTTTGTGTAGGTCTATTTGTCTTGCAGTAGTCCTCTCACTGAAGTAAGAGCTTATTGCTCACGTGTTGTTGACGTCGTTGACCTGTAGCACCAAACTGCTGGTTGACAACTTAACTACTGTAAGCGTATTATATTTTAACCTATAAAACTTAAAATAACTTGAATAATGTATTTGTGAACAAACTTAAATATAATTTTATAACAGTATAGACACATTTAACTTGAGATGAAATAAACTTTTATTTCAAAACAAATCTAACTCAACATAAAACACGTCTTTACACTCAGGCATCCTGGACTCGTCTGGCGTACCCAAGACCGCTAACAACAGTACCGCTTATCTTGCTTCATTCACACTGAAGAGCCACCAACCAATCGCTACCTTCTTCTCACCGTCACCTTAGAAACACACACACACACTAACACAGAGAAACACACACAGACACAGACACTTTAGAGTTCCAGCTCAAGCATGTTTATATTTGTTGAGTGTTCCATCACATCAAAAGGAGCATTCAAATGACTTAGATTTTTTAAAATATTCCGCTGTTATTAACATATATGGCGGAAAAAAAATATCAACAGCTAACTATTTGGTATAGTGGCGCGGTAGCTGAGTGATTAAACGCTTGGCTACCGAACCTCAGGTCCAGGTTTGGAACCTCGGTGAAGACTGGGATTTTGAATTTCTGGATTTAGGGCGACACTGAGTCCACCCAACTCTAATATGTACCTGACTTAAGTTGGAGAAAGCAAAGGTCGTATGTAAAGAATCAGGGCAGTGTTGAAAAGCTATGTTTTTATTTTTTATTTTTTAAAAGTTATATGATAATTTGTGTGCACTCTTTAGCAAGTCGAAACATTTCTTCCAAGTTCTTCCTTTTGTAGCTCAATGTGTGTTTATTTAGTTGACAATATCCTAAGTTTTCTTTAAAATAAACATGTCTGTTGGTCAAGTGATTTATTTCCAGCTTGAACTCAAAGTTTCCTGGAATAACTTCTGTTTGGCAAGTCTAAACATGACCTATACACTATAAATACCTGGCCAGAACAGCAATGTAAACTATATAGAATGCATAATGTGGTCGTTTATAATAACTTTGTAATAAATCATTCTGTGGTAGGAGTAGGAATTTAAGACATATGTACTTTTAAATCTGTTGCCAACTTCATTTACCATTCTTGAGAAATGAATCATGGTCTGTCTCTTCTGATCATGACTTAGTACTTGTCTATTGAAAGGATGAATGATCGCTTGCCTGTTTACAAGGAATCACATTGACAAAACACAATGTAGACTGACTCCAGGTACGAAGTAGGCAACACCTGGCTCCCCATTCAAGCTCTGTTCTCGTCTGTATCCTAGTGACATTTGTTTTTATGTCAATCATGCCTATTGAACATAACTTCCGGTCAAGACTGCGCAGAGAGACCTTGGGATTCAATATCCAGTTGTTAGAGCGTGTCTTCTACGTGGTGAGTACTTCATGACCATCTGCACGACATCAAAAGTTCCTTTTTTATTTCTCTTTTAAAGCTTAGGATCACGACTAATAGAAAGTTAACAAATTCTATACTTTTTCTTTATATATCTGTATGTTTCATTTCGTACTTATTAATACGTAACTTAGGACAGACATATACGATTTCAAACAAAAATATTACACACAAAGTAAAAAGAAAGTTTGAGTAAAAAAACAACTTCATATGCGCTGTACATGGGCCTGTTGTTTAGGATGTGTTGGATAAGAAAAGTATCATTTACTAGAAGAGTGGGTACATACAAACTGTTTGAGATGCTGTATAGTAACTTCTAAGGCTCGTGGTGTCTGGCAGTATACGCTCCACACTGAGCGAGCTTTAGTGGAGGCTAGAAGCATAAGGAGACACTGTCTCATAGCCATCGGTGCTTTGTCTGTTTCCAACCAAATTTTGAGTCTCCTTGTGGTCACTGTGTGAGTGAAAAGCACAGTAACGCATAACTTTCATATTCTCCAGCTAGAAGAGCAGGTCCTCAGCGTCACTCTACCTGTATTGAAACTTTCAAGCACTGTGTCGCGGAAAGTCCATTTCGAATACTAAATTATTTTTGTTTCATTACTTGAATATTTGCATCACAAGGTCATGTCACAAGGTCATGGTGGCATTAATGACGAAAATGCCCTAGCATACAAGGAGTGGTTGGGAATTTCCACGCACGCGAAAGGAGATTGGATGGTTGCAGACACAAGGCGGAAAGACGGAGATCGTTATGGGTATTTAAAGAGAAGCTTTTACAGTTTGAAGATCTGGAGAGAAGTTGGTAAATGTGTTTCAATGAAATCTTATTGTACATTTATATTAAAATATTTGTTGCAAGAAAAGCGCAGTAGTGTTTACATTCTTAGTTGTTGTTTTTACATCTTTAACAAACAATTGATAAGGAATATAACTTTGCTATAAATGTTTATTAATACAACGAGATGTCATTTCTCTTCTAATTATCATTTTACTACATGGGCCGTTCACATTTGATTTAAAAAAAATAGGGTATGTATTGTTTTTTTTTATTTTTAAGAAAAAACAGGTTTGTCGTATTTAATGTTTAAAACATATGTCTTTGCCACCTCCCCCACCACACACGCACCAACCACATGTTTTGATTTCTAATGTTTTGTTTATCTTTGTTTCGTTTGATGAAGAGTATCATACAACAGACGAGCAATGAAGGTACGAGTCAAATAAATCATCATTATAATAATACTACTGCTGAGTGTAGAGCGTAACCCCATACCCTCTTATCTGACGTAGATTTGTTCGGTTTATCCACTGGCCGCTATTTGAACGAGAATACAAAGTGTACCCAAGTCGTGCCTCGACAGAACGAATGATTTTATCTAAAGAAAATGTTGTGCTATGAGACACACACAAAACTGTTTCAGTCTTGGAAATAATGACGTGTTTAAACACTTCGGAGTCAAAACCATCAGTCAGAATTGAAATTACACAAACAAATAAGTTAGTTAGCTCTCGAAAGTGGAAAAGCCGCTATTCTACACTACGTTATAGTATTTTAAAACTGGTGGTGAATTAAGCTAGAAATAGATTTGCAGCTTTGACCGCAAATTCAATATATGCAAATTAAATGCCACCATTAATAATAAATGCATTATTTAAACGAGCTCCACAAAGATTAAGACTGCTTTGTCTGTTTTGTCGATACCTCTATACTAGTCACAACTTCATGGATGAATCAGGACACGAATCTTAAAAATGGCTCTGACGATTTTTCTAGAGCTATTCTTAAGTGTGATTGTGACTTAAGGTTTCAATGCTGTTGTTGTTCACACTCTCCCAGACACCAACGTGAAAGAAGAAGACAGGGGGAATTAGACTTTTCTACCCTCGGGGCAAATTTTGTGTCATTTCCTTTCGTAATAGATAGTCTTGAATAGTTTCTCTCTTCTACTTGTAGTTAAGTGTACTGCGTTCTTTGTGGTTTATTCGGTGAATCTCTGAAAACACTTTTAAGTTTGTACCTCTACACCTTCCATTACTAAGAGGTTACAAATGTTTTAGCAATAAAAAAAATGTAAACATGAAGCTGGCAATATTAACTTTTCGAAAATAAGTCGGTGATTGTCTCAATTTTTGGTTTTAGAAGATTCCAAATTTTTATAATGTAATTTCGGGGTAGATTCAGTCGTTGGAAGTTCTGAGAGATTCTTCAATAACTAGGATGGGTGGCAAATTACGTTGTTTATAATTACTTGGATATCCCTCATTTCTTTTTTAGAAGTTTCTATTTGTGTTTTCTAAAAGTAGTACCATGGAAAATGTCAAGTGGCACCTAACATTGTTTATTGACTAAAAGTAACTGGCATTAGTTTCGGTATATCCGCTGAAGAAATTAGTTCTGTCAGTAAGTAGGTAGCGGGAAGACATTAAAGATACAAAGAGTTAAAATCCTGAGCCAATTAGCTGGGAACGCCCACACTCATTTGGAGGGAATGCACAAGGAGAGTTGAGCAGTTGAAACTTCTGTGGAGATATTTACAGCTCTAAAGCTCTTAAGCTCCTAAACATTCTTTTTACTAACATCGTTTTCATTAGTTGAGAAAAGGTTTGTGACTAGATAGCACTAGATAATTAGAGAGAGAGAGAGGGGGGACTGTGAGTACAGTTGTTTCTGATCAATTCTTTTTTTTTTTTTTAATCGAACTTGTAGTTTACAAAAAAGCTTCAAATTTTTTAAAACTAATTTGTTTCCTGTAAAAGCATCTATTTTTTCTATATTATTTTCTAGTAAGAATATATTGAAGTAATTTGTTCCCCACAAACAAAGTTTTCGAGTTACGTCACATGTAAATAAAGAGGAATCTGCACTCAGAGACAGAGGAAAAATTCTAGTCAATTCATGTGAAGTAAAATAAACATATTTTGAATATGCCGAGGTTCGAACCCCTGAGCTCTAATGGAGAACATCGTCTAAGAACGAATACATTAAGAACAAGTCCCTAATCTAATCATCATAAAGGTCAGTCGAAGATGTTAGGTAACCATGGAAACCGGTGTGTTAACGGGTAAAGGTCCAAAATTGGCGTAAAATTAGAATTTTTAACAGATATACGCTAGACCACTTCACGCACACACACGTACACTGACACGCAGAGAGAGAGAGAGACAGTTTAAATGAAGTTATTAGAACTTGTGACATTTCAATATTATTTCATTAATTTGAACTTCACGAGGCTTGTACCTTAAAACAATGGTGCTCTGTACTAAGCCCCAACCCCTAAATCAGGAAATATAGAAATCAATTGATTATTTTTTATATTTAATTATACGGACATTACCTTCAAACGCTTATCAGCTAAAGATACTCCTCAGACTTTAAGGCTTATCAAAGATTATCTTCCAACTTTACAGAGAGTCGCTTTAGATTCTTAATCGAGACTGACTCTTGGGCATCAGCCAAGTGATGTGCGCATCACCATTATTAACGAGTATCAAACAAGGAAGAACTGTAGCTCTAGAACACATGCTAGACTGCTAGAAGCACCACGCCCCGACAACAAAACTTCCAGAGCAAGACAAAGATATACAGCATGTTTTATCTGTTATGACATGATTAGGAATTAGTTATTTGTTTCGGGAATAAGGGTAAAGTTTTACTTAGCGACAAATGACGTGACAGATCTTTAAAAAACAAGAACGCTCTTAGTGACGCTAGAAAGAGGATGCTTTGTGTAGAGCAGTAGAATATAGATACGGATTAACGGACATAGCTGACATAGGACGATTCCCTTCTTAGTAATTAAATGGATTTGTAAACAGCATCAGCGTCGACTACATATTTTGTTTGTTTCGGCTTTTCGCCGGTGTTACTGAAGTAGTTTTGAGTTCGGTATTACCTCCAGTCAGACGTAGATCTACACTAGATCTATCTACAAGCATCAACACCGCGCAGAAGCCTGAACAACGTGGCGACCCCCGACTCGGAGCTTACTGGCAGCAACATCAAGAAGAATAGAAGCCCTCTGTTAGGAGGAGGCAGAAGTTAACGTCATCGGCCTAGTCTGCAGCTAGACCCTGATTATACAGCCACGTCGGCGAAGGAAAGCCAGTAAGATCCTGGACTCGTAGAACTAGGAGGTAACGAAATATAGATCTAGATCTACAGTTGTGATTTGTAAATGCCCATACTTGTGGCATCGTATTGAAGCTTGTATCGAGAAGGCTACAGTTTTGTGGAGGGAAGAAAACCGTCCTGTCGATTCCGTACTGAAGAGATATCGCCTGCCCGGCATAGTGAGAACGAACGTGAAGGTCACCTTCTGCAAGGCCAAGATCGACCGTTGGGGTCACGCCAAAGAACTTTTGACGTAGGAGACATCGTACTGCCTACGGCACTTAAGTACAGTAGTGCTAATTTGATCTACAGCTCGGCTGAATTTTGTGCTACACGTTAGATAGCCAGATAACCGGTGGTTTAGCACTGGACTTTGACTTTGTCGCTGTGCCAATAGTTGGACCGTTACAGGTTCACGTTGGACAGACGACCACCTGGAACCACCGTACCTGCGTCGGAACCAGCAGCCGGAACCAGACTCTACGCCACCGACGAACCGGAGCCAGACGACAGATCACCGTGAACACCAGAACCAGACGCCGTACCACCGAAGAACCGGAGCCATTGCAGACCAGTACCGGAGGACCTTGGAGAGCCGAAACGTTCGTTGTTTTTGTCTCACCGTTAGGGAAGACATCGCCGTGAGCCTTGCTGCCGGGACAGACATTAGCGTAGGAAGAGTGGACCCGATACTGACTGTGGAGTTATCACCGCTTCTTAGACAGATAAGTCAAGTGTTATTTAACTACTTTCTCCTTAGAATAATTAGAGTCTGTAGGGAAGTGACCACTCGCTAGATTATCACTACCAGGTTAAATCGTGGTGGATTGGGGATGTCCTTAAAATTAGGTGTAATCTAGCAAGAGGTCCATATATATGTTTAGCTGTTAATGCGTCCTGTATGTGAGTGTGAATCATTTAGTTAAGCATTTTTTTTAGTAACGTCATGTATTAATTGTTTGCAATACTCTCGTCTTAAGTCTTACTGTCAGACGAAAGTCTCATTCATTAAAACTAGATCTATAGTTTGGTGTTTATCGTATTTAAGTTTATTTTCATAGTTTATTTGTATGAGTTGTAAGTTATATACACTCCTGGCTGTGAAAGCAGGTAAGAAGTAACTAAGATCTAGCGTAATCTAGACTAGATCTGGGGAACAATCGAGGTGAAGCCTGATTGCCCATTTGTAATTTTTGGTATTTGTAAATAGACAGGTTGGTCTATTTACCGGCCACTCGTGTTGAGTAACACGTTGTCGGTTGAGGGTGCGTGTGTCGCACATCGTATTCAGTCGGGTCAAAGTGTAGCCTACACACTTGTACCAAGGATACTAAGTGTATCTTGAGAAAGGGTAGAAGTGGTTATTAGTCTAAGTTGGTAGTTAGACGCCAAGGGTTTTGTTTGTTGGTATAAGAGGTACCATAACGTATAATAAAGTAACAAATAAGGAATATGGCAACTACTTCAGGTTACGACCTAGAAGAATTTAGAAAAAAGCTAATTCATGAAGCCAAGACAGAATTAGAACTGCGAGGCAAAGAACTAACTGCCTATGTGCAGCAGATGGTGGCGGCGGAAGCAGAGCGCTTGGAGAAGGAGAGAATTAGGGAAGCAGAACGCTTGGAGAGAGAGAAAGCTAGAGGCAGAGAAAAGGAAAAAGAAGAAGCAGATCGCAGAGAGCGGGAACGAGTCAGAGAAACGGAAAGAGAAAAAGAAGAGGCAGACCGTGTAGAACGGGAAAAAGTCAGAGACGCGGAACGCATCGAGAGGGGGAAGAAAGAAGAGGCGGACAGAAAAGTGAGAATTCAAGTTGAGCAGATGAGGATAGAGGCTGGTGTAAGTGTGCCCATCGAAGGGAACAGCAACAATAGTGCCAACATAGAAAGCCATAGTAGCGCCGCATGGATGAAAAAAAAAATACAACCTTTTGCGGAAGACAAGGACGACATCGGCGACTATCTGAAACGCTTTGAAATTAAACTAGCAAAGTTTAATGTCCAAGAGAGGGAGTGGTCCGAAATCTTGTTGGACTTCGTGCATGGGAAAGCCCTCACGATTTGCCAGAACCACGATCACTCGATGCAAAACAGCTATCAGGTGCTAAAGAAGGAACTGCTAAACGCATACGGGCACAACGCGGCAACATTCCGAAAGAAGTATTACGAAAACACTCCATCCAGCCAAGTTGATCCACAAACAACTGTCAACTCAGAGAAGGACTTCTTCACTAAATGGCTCGGATTCGAGAATGTGGAGAACACCTACGAGGGGTTGAGGAACTTTATTCTAATTGACAATTTTATCAATAAATGCGACCCTCAGCTACAGTCTTTTGTAAAAGAGAGAAACCCTAAGGTAATTGAAGACTTGGTAGAAATTATTAGGATCTTTAAGAATGCTTATCCAAACAACCCACTTTCAGTTAGAGACCACAAAAAAGTTATTGACCTGGTAAATTATGTAAAGGGAAATGATAGCAATGATAGGGAGTATTGTAGAAGGAATGATGTTAGTGATAGGGACACCTATGGTAGGAGAAATGGTAGGTCCAGGGAACGTGGGAACAATAGTCGGGATAGTTATGATGGCATAAAGGATAGATCCTGGGAAAATGAAAACAATGGCAGGGAAAGTTATGATAGGAGAATAGATAGACCTAAAGCAAGTGATAGAAACCTTAGGGAGGTTACATGTTTTAACTGTCAGGAAAAGGGACACATGGCATACCAATGTAAAAAACATAGAGGGAATGGAGCTGGCAATGGGAATACACAGGATAATAGTGGCACTAGTGATAGGAGAGGTAATCAAGGAAATCGTAGACAAGAGAGGGATAATCGGCCACCAGATAGGGTTAATTTTGTGAGGAACATTCAAGGTAGGGAACAGGATAATGGAGATAGTGAACCAGATGAAGAAATTAACTACGTTGATTGTGGGGAAGATAGATTTAAATTATATCCGGGCACGATAAATAATAAACAGGTAAATGTGATCCGGGACACAGCTAGCAGTACACTCGCGGTAAGAGGGGGATTAGTTAAGTCCAATGATTATTTAGGCTATACCAAATCAGTCAGATTGGCAGACGGCGCAGTTAAGAGGTTCGAAGCGTGCAAAGTGTTCCTTCGATCTCCATTGTACACAGGGTATTGTGAAGGGGTAGCCATGCCGAGGTTATCTAGAGATGTTTTACTTGGAAATGTAGCAGGTGTCAGAGCCGCTACTGACAAACAGGTTAGAAGTTGGAAAAACAGGTATGGCAACATGAGGCGAAACAAACTTAGAAAGGACAGAATTTGTTTTAACTGCCATAAACATGGGCACATCGCTAAAGACTGTTGGAGTAGGGCAGAACAGTCTGAACAGAAGATTGCGAGTTCGGATAGGAGGCACAGGTCTGTATCCGACATTGATGATAGAAGCGATGACTGTGGTAGCGGTAAGCGCACGTCATACAGAGGAAGAAGGCCACAAGCGGGCTATAGTGGTGTAAGAAGAGATGTTAACTCCAGTTGGAGAGAACAAATGTATGGGTCGTGTAGATAGCCTGTGAAACATAACACTATACAACCGTAGTGTAAATAAGTTGGATTTTATTTAAATTGTTTATTCTTAATTAATTGATTTGGCTAGTAGTCATAATTAGATGGTTATTATGTTGTTGTTATATTAGTTAGTATTAGATTGACTCATGTTAGTTATTTATTATGTATGAATATTAATATGTATGAATTGTATGTATGGAGGTATGAATAGATAGGGCATTTAGAAGGCGATGAGGTATTGATATCAAGGGAAAGTAAGTTTTATAAGTTATTCCTTGTTGTTGATCATGATCATACATCAGTAAAGAGTTAGGTCGCGCTGGGACAAGTAAGTGGAGAGAGGAAATAAAATACACTTGTAAATGCCCGAACGAACGTTAGGTGTATAGTGGGAGAACGATTATTGATAAATGTTAATTTGTCATATTAGGTAAAATGTCTGTCCTGACGTGTGAGGGAAAGTGGTGTAACCTCTGGAACGTGATGTGATAAAGTATAGCTAGACACCTATGTCTGCGGTCACCTATGGCACATCACATTGGACAGTATTACGTTGTGACATTTGAGGGAAATAGGTGTTCAGATCAACTTGAGTTTGGGACAATGATGAAGAAGTTGAAACCGAAATCAAGACTCAAGTTGTGTTGTCTTTTATGTTTCCCTACATTTTGGCCCTTGCACAATGTAAGACTAAGACAGTAGATAAAAAATTGACTGGCAATTTTTTTTAGCGGGAGGGGGAGGAGTTGTTATGACATGATTAGGAATTAGTTATTTGTTTCGGGAATAAGGGTAAAGTTTTACTTAGCGACAAATGACGTGACAGATCTTTAAAAAACAAGAACGCTCTTAGTGACGCTAGAAAGAGGATGCTTTGTGTAGAGCAGTAGAATATAGATACGGATTAACGGACATAGCTGACATAGGACGATTCCCTTCTTAGTAATTAAATGGATTTGTAAACAGCATCAGCGTCGACTACATATTTTGTTTGTTTCGGCTTTTCGCCGGTGTTACTGAAGTAGTTTTGAGTTCGGTATTACCTCCAGTCAGACGTAGATCTACACTAGATCTATCTACAAGCATCAACACCGCGCAGAAGCCTGAACAATCCCAGAGAAAAACCAGATAGCAAATAAAAACAAATAAAGGAAAATAAAGGTCTCGATCTGGAACCCAATTGAAGTTGTCGATCCTTATTCAGATTGAAGCACTCACCACATCTGTTAGTACCCTTACCTCTCAATTGAGAAATGTAAATTGTATTTTAAGTTAGTTAGTTTTCAAAAACAAAAAAGTCATAACAAGATCTATGTAATAATGACCATTTTGTCAGGTCATGTTTAAAGGAAAAGTAACGAGGATCTTTCGACTGTTTGCTTAGACATTGTCTTTTACGTTCAAGTATTTATCTCTCATTTGAATTTCGTCAATTAAATGTTACGACAAATTTAACAGGGCCGGATTTCCATACTATATAGCACACCTAGGCAATCTTTCTTGTTCCAGACCTTCACGCTGGACCAGATTTACTGTAGGCAACACATGCTATAACTTAGGGCACCCAATTAATATTTTGCATTGACCTATAATATCTAGACTTATAAATGGTCTCAAAAAGGCCCCATATCTTAAATAGCTTAGGACTTTTTAAAGTGTAAATACGGCACTGACTTCACGTTCAAGACTCGTTGAAATATTTCCAACCCTTCACTCTCAGGAAAAGGGCGTCATAACGTTTGCAAATAGAAATAGTTTAAATGTGCGAAAAGACTTTTTTTTTTTCTTTTATTATGTACTGAATACTTGGGAGCGATAGACTGATGTGTGTGTAGAGGACTGAGACATGCAGCCCATGCTTTTATTGCATGACTCAACCTTCTCGTGAGTTGTGTTGTATATTCTGCCACTAGTAATGCATTTATTAGTTAGCAAAGTAATTATATCAAAACTGTTTCAAAATGAGTGGCGAATATTTTGTATTTTACCAAAAGGCCTGTAGAATTGAAATATTATGTCTGGTATTCAGAGTCAAACAAAAGTATATCTATTAATTCCTTTGAAAACCAAAAGATTCTCATATCACTTATACATATAAACTTTAAAAGAATTTTTGTTTCATACATGTGTATTTCTTTTTACAAAGCTTATATCAACTCACTCTATCTGTCTGTCGGTTGGTCTGTCTAGCAAAAAGTTTGAACATGTTATTTCTCCCACACCCAATCTCAGATCAAGTTGAAATTTTGCACAATTATATTTGTTCCTCACAAAACAAGAATCCATTTTTTAAAATTAAACAATTAGTTTATTAACTATTGGTAAATAATTATTTTGTTTCGTATCGAACAAGGAAAATAAATAGTACTTGACTGATGAGGTAGTATAAGTTAAATTAAAATTTGTGTAGAGAATTAGGTTGTCGCTTCAAAGTTTGAAACTAACGATAGATAGCTATGCAAACAGATTTTATAAGCACTTCGCTGGTACAGTAGCTAGTGTACTGGCTTAAAAAAAGCCATCAAGTCGTACAATGTTTTTTAATGTGTTTATAACCACATGGATACTTCCTTCTCCCCCACCCCTCCTTACCCAACTGGTCCAGACAAGCGAGAGGATCTTAGCTAAAAGCATGAAATCGTGCTAAACAAAAACGATTGGTAAAAATATGTATAATCTCACGCTTAATATAAGCTTTTTTTTATAAGTATTTTTTTTATAGTTTTTTTTTTTTCATTTTTTTTACTGCTGCACCGACTAGCATTCTCTCTCAAGAGAGACTTTCGACAACTTAGCGAATAATTGTTCCCTGCTATAGTAAAATACTGAAATGAACATAGTAATGAAACCAACAGTGAATAGTCTGAGGCCAGGATTCATTAACTAAATGTTAACTTAATAAATGTTGACAGATAGAACGAGTGCTTTCTATTTATTTTTTTAAGGCAAAAATTGATCCCCCCAAAGTAAAATGTTTCTTCTAACATCTGCATGAGAACAAATAGTCCATACAGCAGTGTTGAGGTGGTTGTTAGATCTAGTGCAGAGGGTGTTGATTATTTGTAGATCTAATGTTATACACGAGTTCTTAATAAGAACCTCCAACAGAACACAAACAGTATATAATAAAGTAATCCAGCTTTTAAATAAAATAAAAGTTTATTACGAAATAAAGGCACAGTCTAAGTCATATCTTTGCTACAAGCTGGTCTCCTTCGTCCTCGTTCGTCTGTTCATCGTTTCTAACCTATTTCCGTTCTAACTTTTCAATGTAGTGTCGCTTCACTAAGGAAATACCCAATTAAACCCAAATTAAACCCAACTTCTACGCGTCTTACTATTGCGCCATTACAGTAGCTATAACTCTTTTATTAGTCTCAGATGAACTGAGGTTATCACTATTACAACGGCCTGGAGGTGGTGGTCTTTTTTGACTCAAATTGACTGAAGAAAAACCAAAGTTCCATCTCTGTCCATCGTTTCTCCCCCCCCCCTCTCTTGCCCCGCAGACACACACATATTGCTTGCTATTCTGGAGGAACGTCTGAACGACAAGTCTTTAGCTAGTTTCACACCTGCCATCAATTTATACATTCATTTTGTAGTTAATAAATCCAAGAAACCTGGACAGTATATAGAAAACATGCACAAAAAAAAACAAAAACAAAACTGAACCACTTACGTTCCACATGACGTGTCTATGAAACATACTGAATGTTAAATGGCAAGAAAAAAATCTTGATACTGAAGTCCTTCGAAGAGCGGGCCTGCAAAGCATCCCCACAAACCTGATGCAGTCCCAAGTGTGATATACAGGCTTAGGGCTTACCCTTCTATATCGTTACACCGTCAGAGATCTAAAAAAAAAATGTGAAGTAAAAAAAATACCACTACTAACTAAAAATTTGTATTAACATTTTCTTTTTTGTCTTCGTTTTAAAATATAAAACTTACTTGAAATATTGTTCACGCACAAGGAATGACAAAATTTGACTCATTTTTGCATTTGTACAGAAAAGTTTGGTTATTTATGTCTTTCATTCACAATTGTGAGAACCGTATCCGCGCCCTGGGGCGTCATTGGAAAATTACTCAGTCCAGAAGTCGTCAGTGTTTACTAAACATCGCATGCTGGGGGCTTGTAGGAACCGAGGGCTAGGGAAAGAATGAAGAAACTCTAAGTAGTTAAAAAGAATAAATCATGATGGTATTCAATGTGATACACCCGGTGGTTCTTACATTGTTCAGTAGACGGCTCTAATATAACTATCTTATTTCAGTTTATCTATGTAAAATAAATAATTTTTGTAAGCTGGTCAAAGTTTAAATAAAAGTGAAAAAAATAATAATTCTTGTACACAAACCTTACAGTTCAGTTGAAAATTCACAGCACAGTTATTGAACCACTGGAAGAGAGTAAATATTTAAAAACGATATCTCTCTAGCTACACTGCGTACTGTGTACCAAGCGTGCTCAGAAATGTGTGCCCAGTTTGCTGAAAGCTTCAAAAGAAGAAACAAATAACTCACAAGTCTACATTTAGCTCAATAAATGATCCTATTGGCTTTGGGACACCGAGGGAAATTTCTGAGTGGCACAGAGAGTAAAAGATTAAAATAATGAAATATTGACAAAGAAAAACAACAATGAGACATCAGAAAGACACAGCTCAGAGAGCTCTGCCCCATTACTTAATCAGCTACATATTAGTTTTATTAGTATCTTTTTTGTGTGTTTTGGAATAGACTTCTACGATGACTTTTTTTCCATTTTGTACAAGTCTCTAAGCTGTAGATCGTTGAGGTGTCACATTTTAGCTTTACAAACGAAAGTTCCACCAAGAAAACAAACGATCAATTGAAAACTCTCAGGCTGTTTGACGAATGGTCGTATAGATGAACCATGAGACGATTAAAGAACAACGTGATACAGCAGCGGTTCTCAACCCTAATACGATTTCCCCACTTGGTAGCGACCCCATTCGTAATTTGATTATCGTTCATAAGCCTAGGTAAATGGACATTTGCTAATGTTATAAAAATTGTTTTCGTAACGTCTATATCTGATCTATGGTGTATGTATTTTTATCAACGCACAATGTATTAGATCCTTGCAGTGAAAATTTTAATTATTTTAGGTGACAAAGATGTTTACCAGGTCGGCTATTTTCTGTATTTTTGCTTTCTGATTACAAAAAAACAACAAAAAAACAACTTTTTAGAACTTTCCCTCTTGACAACCTTGTCACATCATTGGGAACTAGAAGAACACGTTGAACGCTTTAAATGCATTACAAGTAACTATCAATGAAATAAAAAACATGTCTATCTTTAGACAACGAGGGTACACCCGCAAACTTCAAGTGCCATCCACTAACAAAATATCTGTCTTCCTAAATATGTCACCTTCTTTTTATATGTTGTTAAGTTTATGTTTGACCTCTTGTTTCGTAGTTTTAAAATTCAAATATATCTGAGAAATGTCCCTTTGTTTTATTATCAGAAATGAAAATGTATACCATCTATGGTTCATATATCCTTGTTAAAAACGATAAAAAAAAAAACATTCCGATGATAAATACACCAAAAACCCAAATTTCCGATGGTCTTAGGTGACCCTCCTGATTAATGGTCCTTCGACCCCAAAGGAGTCGCGATCTAGAGGTTGAGAACCCTTGTGATACAATAAAATACCTATCATATCCAAGCTTTAGAAAAGTATGTAGTCACGTCTTATCTTCAGATTTATTGGCATCAAAGTGTTTATTCTCTCTCGTAGTGAATTTACAGACAATAGGACCTCATTGAGCTTGTATCTTTCCGCGACCACTTATCGTTATCAACATAGTGCAAAATTATGGGATGCCTTGACACACTAGTCAGTGCATAAGTGCAATATCCTCGCCTAGCCCCCTGGGTAAAGGGAACATGAATGACACTGTAGCAATAACGCCCTACTCAAGGCGACATCTCATTGATCAGCGCCTACGGCGATTCTCCCATATGCGGTGACATTGTTAATTAAAATCGTTTAAATACTCATTGCATTCGGCGCCGATTACTGCACTTGTGAAATTATAATAGATTCAGTTGCTACTTATTTCAAGGGACATAATGCCTTTATTTAAATTTAAAAAACGACCAAACAACAACAAAAAAGAAACTGTTAAGTCCACTATATATAAATAAATGAATATATGTACACACCTAACATATTAATAAATCATATAGGAATTTCTTGAGTTTTCTACAGTACTATTATTACTGTGATTTTTGAAAATAATAAACTTTAACTACAGCTTACGTCAGTATTAGTATACTATTTTGTACAATAAATTTCTTCAATCTGTAAATTGTATATCAGTGGTGTTAATTACCCGTCTCGAGCGTCTAGTGACACCATGACTGTGACACTCTCACAGAAGCGATTAGTTTAGGTACAACAGATTATTGGCTATTTATCTTTGACAAGTTGAAAAGAGACGAGTATAATTGTTTGTGGCGCAGGGACCCAGTTTTAGAAAGCACTAATTTGTTTTTTCTTTGCATAGCTGCCAGCCGAAATAAGTTTCAATCCATTCGACAAACAAAGCAGCATAAGTACATTGGTACATATTTTTGAAAATGTATTGTTTTACCATTGGGCAACCATGTCGACGACGCGGACTGAGGTGGGTGTAGTTCCTAAACAGAAACCTTTGGGATTAGTGTCTTGTAATGAAACAACAAATACTGGTATACCAATAACATGCCTTTATTCGACAAAATTAGACCACAGTAAACAGTGAATGAAACCAGCACGTCTCGCACAACACTGATACACACACACACTGGACATGAAACACACACACTGGGCATGACCTGACACGCTGGACGCACGCAGAAAATCAACTCAGTTACACTACGTCTCTAAAAGGTCAAACGCGTGAAGTAGATATATAGCAAATGTTGACACAGAAAACTTCGAAAAAAATGCAACAATTGTATTAGAAAAATGTTGCTTCGATGTCAAGTTCCACAGACCATCAAAAAAGTATGAGCAGTGAAAAGGATGGTGATAAAGATGACCAGCTCCATTGTAGCTAAACCTTTTTTGCCATAACAGGCTTAAATAGTTTCTAAATGAGATAGAGACTTCTAGAGAGTGACAGTGGTGCAGATATTCTGTTACATTAGAAGGTTCGTTGTTTATAGAGAGGAAACGTTTGAAAACATTTCGCTGATCTTATCCTATCTTATCTTTTGTAACACACAGACGTTACTTCAAAACAGAAGATGATTGCGTCCTACGCGTCATGCATTTAGTCATGCATATTAACCAATGACTTAAATTCTGCCAAGTCACTGGTTTTCCTGGCTAGCTCAGGCAACCCATTCCATGCTCTAATAGCACTAGGGAAAAGGAGTATTTGTACACATTTGTCCTAGCATATGGGATGAGGAATGTACCTTTATCTTTGTGTCTTTCTGAATTAACATCAAAAGAGCCGCAGGTTGCCGACTCCTGTCTTAGGTGACCCCCTGACAAATGGTTGACAAATGACCCCCTGACAAGCGCTTCACTGAATAAAAAACATTGCTTCTTGAGAAAAGTGCTAACTATTAAGTGCTAACTGTGGATCCAAGCATTGTATTTTGTGTGTTGGACTTAACATCTCATCGTCATATCATCCTCATCAAGCGATTTCATTTTCTTGTGCCTAAAATTAAAAACAATAACAAACAGAGACATATAACATTTGACTTTCCAAGGTTACACTTAGTTGAGTATTTGTAGTTCTTGTGTACAATGAACTCTTCATTATTTAACTTGTTATAGTTTTAACATAAATATTATCGTTATATAAGTATGGTACTAAGATCCATTTTTGTACCGTTAGTGAAACTAAGACATATTAGCAAAGTAAAACTCAAGATGGTACATTTAATTCTAATTTCCATAAATATGCCTCAACGAAAGCAAATCCAAAATTTAAAAAAAAAATTTTGTTCCTTTGAATGAACTTTAATTCTGTAATTTTTAAACTTTGACTCTTTTTGGATGACGAAGTCGGTAATCCCTGTATTATCCTGCACTTTGACTAAGTTTAATTTATACGGTTAAAACCACGTCTAACGTTCCATAGAATCTAAAGAACAAAACTTCGATTACAATCTTAAAGAGAACTCCTACTAGTATTTCAATGTCTTTCTCAAGTCATAACTTAAGGTGCGGTTAACTTATGTAAACATTCCACTACAGAAACATGGAAATAATTATTACTATTGATTAGTTAATATACAATTTATTTTAAAAAAATGTATCAATTTCAAATTTTTGTTTGTACTATAATTTTTCAGTATAGTGGGAAAAAACAATTGCTTGTATAAGACCCAGTCCACGAGATTCAAGTTATTGGTGTCAGATTCTATCCGCACAATAGCCATACGACTATTCAGAAACATTTACTTTTAAATCGAATCGGATCTGTTCAGATCGAATCTGAGTTGCTCTGTTTGAAATGTATATGATTGGATTGGATCAGATCGTATTGAACCCGTTCTGATTGTACTAAAATTTTACCTTGGAGTGATTACTCTTTACCTCAGGGAAAATTTGTATTTGTCTGTACACTAATTGTATTTGTCTGTACACAATTTTTTTTGTGTGTACACTATTTGTATGTGTCTGTACACTATTTGTATTTGTCTGTACACTATTTGTATTTGTCTGTACACTATTTGTATTTGTCTGTACACTATTTAAATTTGTCTGTACACTATTTGTATGTGTCTGTACACTATTTATATTTGTCTGAACACTATTTGTATATGTCTGTACACTATTTATATTTGTCTGTACACTATTTATATTTGTCTGTACACTATTTGTATTTGTCTGTACACTATTTGTATGTGTCTGTACACTATTTGTATTTGTCTGTACACTATTTTTATGTGTCTGTACACTATTTGTATTTGTCTGTACACTATTTGTATGTGTCTGTACACTATTTATATTTGTCTGTACACTATTTGTATGTGTCTGTACACTATTTGTATTTGTCTGTACACTATTTGTATTTGTCTGTACACTATTTGTATGTGTCTGTACACTATTTGTATGTGTCTGTACACTATTTGTATTTGTCTGTACACTATTTGTATTTGTCTGTACACCATTCATATGTGTCTGTACACCATTTGATTTGTCTGTACACCATTTGATTTGTCTGTACACTATTTGTATTTGTCTGTACACTATTTGTATGTGTCTGTACACTATTTGTATGTGTCTGTACACTATTTGTATGCGTCTGTACACTATTTGTATGTGTCTGTACACTATTTGTATCAATACATTTCTCCATTATTTCTTTCAGTAACTCTCTAACGCTCAATTTTCAACTTATTCGATTTTGTTTCTCTCTTTCTCAGCCTCTCTCCCTTGCTCTCTTCTTCCATTCTCTTTCTCTCTCCAGCTTTCTTCCTCAGCCTCCCTCTCCATCTCTCTCTCTATCTCCCTCTCACTTTTTTCTCTTTTTTCCCCTTTCCCTCTTTCCTGCAGTACTCTACACTGAAGTACTTTACTCTGCAGTACTCTACACTGAAGTACTTTACCCTGCAGTACTCTACACTGAAGTACTTTACCCTGCAGTACTCTACACTGAAGTACTTTACCCTGCAGTACTCTACACTGAAGTACTTTACCCTTCAGTACTGTACACTGAAGTACTTTACCCTGCAGTACTCTACACTGAAGTACTTTACCCTGCAGTACTCTACACTGAAGTACTTTACCCTGCAGTACTCTACACTGAAGTACTTTACCCTGCAGTACTCTACACTGAAGTACTTTACCCTGCAGTACTCTACACTGAAGTACTTTACCCTGCAGTACTCTACACTGAAGTACTTTACCCTGCAGTACTCTACACTGAAGTACTTTACTCTGCAGTACTCTACACTGAAGTACTTTACCCTGCAGTACTCTACACTGAAGTACTTTACCTTGCAGTACTCTACACTGAAGTAGTTTACCCTGCAGTACTCTACACTGAAGTAGTTTACCCTGCAGTACTGTACACTGAAGTACTTTACCCTGCAGTACTGTACACTGAAGTACTTTACCCTGCAGTACTCTACACTGAAGTACTTTACCCTGCAGTACTCTACACTGAAGTACTTTACCCTGCAGTACTCTACACTGAAGTACTTTACCCTGCAGTACTCTACACTGAAGTAGTTTACCCTGCAGTACTCTACACTGAAGTACTTTACCCTGCAGTACTCTACACTTAAGTACTTTACCCTGCAGTACTCTACACTGAAGTACTTTACCCTGCAGTACTCTACACTGAAGCACTTTACCCTGCAGTACTTACCCTTTTTTTATTATGCCCTTTAGAACTCTAAACTGTAGTAGTATACCCTGTAGTGCTCTACCCTTCAGTACTCTACCCTAGTCCTAGAAATGACAACCTCCTGGGAACACTTCGATTACAAATCATCTATCATGATAAGTCTAACGCTTAAAGTGATTAAGAACCTCTAGCCAGTTTAGATAGTGTGCATGTTCACTTAGCTTCATGCTATTTGGCACAATTACTTCTACATCCCAAGAACTGGCTGTGAACGAATCGACAAAGAAAGGTGTTGATTAAAACAACACTTATGTATTTGGGTGCAGGATGTGTTACTCTCGTAGACATGACCTTAAAAGTGTTAGTGGGACAAAATATTCCAAATGTTTGGTGTCAGT
>JAZGLO010003362.1:17500-26896 GCA_036873155.1 Biomphalaria sudanica | reverse complement strand
ACACATTTCGTTTGCTCTTGTTTCACAAGGCTGAGAAGGATGTCCCCCACCCCACACATTTCGTTTGCTTTTGTTTCACGAGGCTGAGAAGGATGTCCCCCACACATTTCGTTTACTTTTGTTTCACGAGGCTGAGAAGGATGTCCCCCACCCCACACATTTCGTTTGCTTTTGTTTCACGAGGCTGAGAAGGATGTCCCCCACACATTTTGTTTACTTTTGTTTCACGAGGCTGAGAAGGATGTCCCCCACACATTTCGTTTACTTTGTTTCACGAGGCTGAGAAGGATGTCCCCCACACATTTCGTTTACTTTTGTTTCACGAGGCTGAGAAGGATGTCCCCCACACATTTCGTTTACTTTTGTTTCACGAGGCTGAGAAGGATGTCCCCCACACATTTCGTTTACTTTTGTTTCACGAGGCTGAGAAGGATGTCCCTCATACATTTCGTTTACTTTTGTTTCACGAGGCTGAGAAGGATGTCCCTCATACATTTCGTTTACTTTTGTTTCACGAGGCTGAGAAGGATGTCCCTCATACATTTCGTTTACTTTTGTTTCACGAGGCTGAGAAGGATGTCCCTCATACATTTCGTTTACTTTTGTTTCACGAGGCTGAGAAGGATGTCCCTCATACATTTCGTTTACTTTTGTTTCACGAGGCTGAGAAGGATGTCCCTCATACATTTCGTTTACTTTTGTTTCACGAGGCTGAGAAGGATGTCCCCCACACATTTCGTTAGTCTTGTTTTCTTTATTTTACCCTATACCCTGCGAAACATGTCACTGAATGTCGATTCGTGTACATCAAATGCTTACACCATATCAGCATTTGACTTGGACTCTGCGGCGCTAATAAAAAAAAAATTCCTAGAACACAAAACAGTCTTTGGAATTCTGTTTGGTGCTTACGCAAGAAAACTTACTTGACAAATGAACACAAAATTGTGACTTTTTTCTGTTCAAATCTTGTCCTATTCTGTAAAGTTCATTCTGTGGGCTCTTTTGGCAACCCCATTTTTTTTTTGTTAACTTACGAATTGGCTCCAAGTTATTTAAAAGAGCGAACTTTGTCAGACTGTGTCATTTCAATTGTATGTTAGCCATTCAACTCCCAGGGTCGTTTGGCGTGTAGATGTATTCTGATAATGACAGAAAAAAAATCAATTAGCTCTCGAGTCTGAGCTTATCTCAACACATAAACTCTCATTTACATTTCTATGGTCTAGGTAGCCGATTATCGATTGACTACCCAAACAGTGTATGCAACTACGGGGTATCGGTCCGTTACATTGTGAAATGATCAGGTTGTGTTCATTCGATGTTATGCCCCCCCCCCCTTTTCCCCTCTTATCTGTGCCCGTGTGGACATTCTAAACGTAATGGATTGAGAGGTTGACTGTCCTCGGGTCTGTGTGCCAATGTCTAAATGATAAAGTTGTCAAAGAGTTTAAGTTGAGTCAGCGTGTCTGTCAGTGACTTGAAATTGGTTCGATTAGATTTCAGTCTGACAAAATTCCAATGCTGAAGATATGATTCTTTTCATTTGACGCTGTCGGAGGTTGATAAGTTCTGAATGCGGTAATTTTGATCATGTTTGTTTGAATTCAATTTATTGCGTGAATGATATTTTCCTAGTCTTCTGTAATGCGGGTACTGATAGTATAACTTATGAGTAAACATTACTAAATCGAGGCCATTCAATGAAATAACAAGCTCATATCGTAAAGAAGAAATAAAACTTTTCACTGGTAGACTACAAAATGGAGACAATTAACTTGGTAACTATTCGCATCTACAACAGAGAAATGCTCTTGCACCTTAGTGTCCCTCAGAGTTAGAGAGCTCCATGAACTTCTAGTCGTGCCACGTCACATGCACATTAGTGACTCAACGACTTTAGCTATGCCACGTCCCTTGCACCATAGTGAACTGATCACTCCATATGCCCTGCATAGAGCCCTGAGCTCCATGGACTCAACGACTTTAGCTATGCCTTGTCCCTTGCACCTTAGTGAACTGATCACTCCATATGCCCTGCATAGAGCCCTGAGCTCCATGGACTCAACGACTTTAGCTATGCCTCGTCCCTTGCACCTTAGTGAACTGATCACTCCATATGCCCTACATAGAGCCCTGAGCTCCATGGACTCAACGACTTTAGCTATGCCTCGTCCCTTGCACCTTAGTGAACTGATCACTCCATATGCCCTACATAGAGCCCTGAGCTCCATGGACTCAACGACTTTAGCTATGCCTCGTCCCTTGCACCTTAGTGAACTGATCACTCCATATGCCCTACATAGAGCCCTGAGCTCCATGGACTCAACGACTTTAGCTATGCCTCGTCCCTTGCACCTTAGTGAACTGATCACTCCATATGCCCTGCATAGAGCCCTGAGCTCCATGGACTCAACGACTTTAGCTATGCCTCGTCCCTTGCACCTTAGTGAACTGATCACTCCATATGCCCTGCATAGAGCCCTGAGCTCCATGGACTCAACGACTTTAGCTATGCCTCGTCCCTTGCACCTTAGTGAACTGATCACTCCATATGCCCTACATAGAGCCCTGAGCTCCATGGACTCAACGACTTTAGCTATGCCTCGTCCCTTGCACCTTAGTGAACTGATCACTCCATATGCCCTGCATAGAGCCCTGAGCTCCATGGACTCAACGACTTTAGCTATGCCTCGTCCCTTGCACCTTAGTGAACTGATCACTCCATATGCCCTGCATAGAGCCCTGAGCTCCATGGACTCAACGACTTTAGCTATGCCTCGTCCCTTGCACCTTAGTGAACTGATCACTCCATATGCCCTACATAGAGCCCTGTGCTCCATGGACTCAACGACTTTAGCTATGCCTCGTCCCTTGCACCTTAGTGAACTGATCACTCCATATGCCCTGCATAGAGCCCTGTGCTCCATGGACTCAACGACTTTAGCTATGCCACGTCCCTTGCACTTTAGTGAACTGATCACTCCATATGCCCTGCATAGAGCCCTGTGCTCCATGGACTCAACGACTTTAGCTATGCCTCGTCCCTTGCACCTTAGTGAACTGATCACTCCAGATGCTCTGCATAGAGCCCCATGCTTCATTAACTCAACGACTTTAGCTATGCCACGTACCCTTTCACCTTAGTGATTCAAACGCCCCATTTGTCACCAAGAGAGACCTGCGCTCCATGAAATCAACGCTTCTAGATGTTCCACGTTTCTCTCTCAAAAGATACGGTCTGTGGGGCTATTTCAGTGCTCTTCACAATTCTGAGAATGATGTCACCACCACATTTCGTTTTCTCTTGTTTCAAACGTTTGGAACTCACTTCCCACTTATCCCAGCATGCTACACTACATGCAAGAAGAACCTTACGACCTATCTTTTTTTTTAATTTTTAGATTAGTTTGTCATTTTAGCTCTCGTGTTTATGATTGCTATCACAGCGCATTGACCCTATATTTGTTTATTAACAGCTCTCTATAAATTAAATTATTATTAATATTATTATGTCTCTCTGCGAAAAGAAAGCTATGTGACATCTCTTAAATCTTTCTAAAAGTATTGGTTCCACACATGTCTTATTTCACCGCAAATCAAGCAACTGGAAGTTGATACACCCTGACGTGGTCTTTATTTAGCCCCCACTTCCCACTAGTCTACAATGGGTTCAGCTCCTGACGTGGTCTTTATTTAGCCCCCACTTCCCACTAGTCTACAATGGGTTCAGCTCCTGACGTGGTCTTTATTTAGCCCCCACTTCCCACTAGTCTACAATGGGTTCAGCTCCTGACGTGGTCTTTATTTAGCCCCCACTTCCCACTAGTCTACAATGGGTTCAGCTCCTGACGTGGTCTTTATTTAGCCCCCACTTCCCACTAGTCTACAATGGGTTCAGCTCCTGACGTGGTCTTTATTTAGCCCCCACTTCCCACTAGTCTACAATGGGTTCAGCTCCTGACGTGGTCTTTATTTAGCCCCCACTTCACACTAGTCTACAATGGGTTCAGCTCCTGACGTGGTCTTTATTTAGCCCCCACTTCCCACTAGTCTACAATGGGTTCAGCTCCTGACGTGGTCTTTATTTAGCCCCCACTTCCCACTAGTCTACAATGGGTTCAGCTCCTGACGTGGTCTTTATTTAGCCCCCACTTCACACTAGTCTACAATGGGTTCAGCTCAATCACGAACAGTTTCTTGTGTGTCCGTCTTATTGACTGTCTGTGCTCCGAAGTGGTTCTCTTTTATTGAAAGGTTCTGATCAACTGAAGCATAATGTAAACAGCCTCTGATTGAGACTGACTCACTTTATGCAGGGGGTCGTGCAGCTTCTCTAATTCTCTTGTTTCTAGACTAGACTGACCTGTTTTCTGACACCAGTGAAAGGATAATTCCGAGTTGAAGTGTATTTATGCTCCCAGGTGTCACTGTTGTTGAATGCCAGGTATTTAGACTCACGTAGACAGGAATGTGCGAGCACTTCATCGAAAGAGTTTTTCATCAAACACGGTGGAGAGTGAGAGTGACTGATTTGTATGAGCTCAGATAAAGACAGCTCTTGGGAATTGAAGAAAACAATAAACACTCCCTCGGTCTACGGCTTTATTTTTAGACTTAAGCCGTGGCCTTTTAACTTTTGTTCTAGTTTTCCTGTGGATAAGTCAGATCAAAACAATACAATATAATTACCATTGAATCGACAAAATATTAGTAAACATCTGAAATTAGTGTCTATTTTTTGAAATGGTAAGGCATCCAAATAACTGCGTAATCAAAGATTTCCAAACATAGAGGCACGTGAATAAAAAGCAAACTTCTTGGTGTATCCGGCGTGCATAATACAAACTTTTTGATAAGCGAAGTTTTTTAATTTACCATATAATATTGTTTACGCACTTTTCAGCATTGGAGAATTGTAGTTTTAAGCTCTTTTGCTGTAGCACAAAGTCTTTGTTATAATTAGTTGGCAACATAGAGCTTTTAATATAGCGTCGTTGTTTATTGTGTCTAGTTATTTAAAGATCTGTCCCTATATTCCTCTTTTCATTTTCTTAGTTTTTCTTCAGCTTTCATTATATCACCCCCATCTAGTTTCATATCGCTTTCTTTCTTTTTTTTCTTTTAAGTGTATTGCCTTAAAAGACTTAAATGGGACCTCAAAAATCAAAGCGCACATTACTCCGTGGTTAACATCAACTGTGAAAATCCCAAATAAAATAGCAAAGGATCCAAATCGGAGTTTAGCAAAGTTCATATTTTATGTTAAATACGTCTATAAAATATTTATAAATGAATAGTTTAATGTAATAATACATAGACTCTATAAAAAATAAAATTTGAAGATGGATACCACGTGATGTTAACAAAAACAAGTGAAACAATGACCTATATTCCACATCAACAAGAGTCATAGAAAAACAAGAGCCAATGACCGCTTTAAGTCATGCTATATGTACTGTTTTTTAAAGACTCGTCAAATTCGAGGGCTCCTGTCTAACTGACCACAGAACATAATTTACTTTTGTCAGCTGCTCCATGCTGATTCTGATCAATTCCCTTGGTTGACGCTGTGGTTAAAACTGTCTGTACACGCACGCGCCTCTGTGGGATGTGACAATCAAGATTGGATACTGATCACAACTCAAGGCCAGGAACTGGCTTCCATCAATTATCACTCAGGGCTTATTTGTATTCAATGTATTCATCTTCCTGTCAGCTTGCGTTCAGCACTTGACCAAATAGTTTCTTGCTCCTGTGCCTTATGTATTCATCTTCCTGTCAGCTTGCGTTCAGCACTTGACCAAATAGTTTTTTGCTCCTGTGCCTTATGTATTCATCTTCCTGTCAGCTTGCGTTTAGCACTTGACCAAATAGTTTCTTGCTCCTGTGCCTTATGCATTCATCTTCCTGTCAGCTTGCGTTTAGCACTTGACCAAATAGTTTCTTGCTCCTGTGCCTTATGTATTCATTTTCCTGTCAGCTTGCGTTTAGCACTTGACCAAATAGTTTCTTGCTTCTGTGCCTTATTATCAGCTAAACGTGAGGGTAAAATAGTCACTCATTTCAAACTAGATGTTTTCTTTTAGTTTTTAAGTCACTAATAGTGAAGCTATGGAGCTTAAACAGCGGCGGCCTTAGCAGAACGTGGGGCCCTGGGAGAGTGTCCAATGCGGGGCCCTGAGCCTATATTTACCTTACCACATCACGCTAACGGGCTCGTTAGCCTCTAACGTTGTAGTACTTATTTGTACTACTAAACATAGTATCTTACGTAGGTACTGTACTATTGACCTTTCGCTAATTACATACCTTTCGCTAATCACATACTGTATTGTAATTGTTCTGCATGAAAGACTTCGACTTTTAAGGTTAATAAACGTAACTAATGATTCAGAAACATTTTGTATGAAAAATCAACATACTAGATAATAATATTGTTTTTAAGCTGGAGTCGGAAATGATTAATAACGGAGGCAGAACACTTGCACAACCAAAGAGTTGCTTTGAGGCTCACAGACGGATTCAGTCACATAAGTATCTTCTATCCCGATGCACTGTCGGAATGCCGAAGCTAAGTTGATTTTTTTTAGAACAAGGTGTGCGATAGGAGCTACAGTTGTCCCTAATACCACGGGGGGGGGGGGGGGGTTCAAAATAAAATAGTAAAAAAAAAAGTACTCACGCTTTTTTTTCTCTCCCACAGTCACCCGTTGTATATGCACCTAATGGGGGAAATAGGAATACGTCATCGTCAAGCTTTCTGAATACTGATTGGCCGAAATAGCAGTAAAGGCTCTTTAACTGGTTCAATCTGGACCAACCGTTACATTAGGCCTCAACACTGACCTGCGACATCGCGACCTGTGTAGACCAATTGCTCGTTGACAACTCATAGGTCGTGACGTCAGAAACAGTTAGCATGTAAAATACTGCAGAAATGTTAATTTCGCTGGCGGTCTCCGAACGTAGCATCTTCGAAAGTGAAGAAAACACTGGCCTATATTTCTTTATTCAATTTCATTAGATAATCAATTTTTCAAAAGTCGCATCTATGTTACAACACTATAAGTGACTTATGACTCTTTAATGTAGAAATAACTATATCCCTGCAACTTATTTAAACTTGATCACTACGCGTTTTCCTGTTCAAATCTGATTGGATATCGTTTATGTACGAAGTAAATGATGTTAATTTGTCGCTTCCGGTTACTTGTTTTTATTGATACCAAGGGGAACTGTTAAACAATGATAGCCAAGTCGAATCGACAGATCATAAGATGCTGTCTTTACCGGGTATTTGAAGCCAAAAATTTCATGTTAACAACTTGCATGGTAATTGGTATCATATATAAGGATGCCGGGAAAGCTTGCCTCACATCTCCCCCTTTGAGAGCTGCAACTGAGCTTAAAGATCCTACGCCGACAGAGCTGCAACTAAGCTTAAAGATCCTACGCCGACAACTTAAAGGAAAAATTTATTTAGTTTGATCTTCTGAATTTAAAAGGTACTCTTGGTCCATCCACCATCTTAAAGCTACCTTCAGTCTATAGAGTTGTACTTCTGCACTGTGAACCATCCAACTATAAATAGATTTTATGAGTTAAACTTAAAATAGGTACCATAATTCAACGAAGTTATAGAAAGGCTATATTAGATCCCTAAACTAAATTAAGGCAAAGATAAGGCTATATTCGTTAGTTCAACAAAATGTAATATGTAATTTTAGTACGAAAATATAATGTTAGCGTATTGGACTTTATAAATATATTCAAAGTTTACTTGGCTAAAATTGAATCTATCACATTTCATAACAGATACCTGAGAGTAACAAAGTGGTACATATGCTTATTCTTCTCTAATGCTACATGGAATAGGTTGCCTTAGCCAGCCAGGAAAACCAATGACCTGGCAGAATTTAAGTCATTGGTTAACATGACTAGATGCAGGACGCGTAGGACGTAATCATCTTCTTGTTTGAACAAAGGTATGCATTTGATAAGATAAGAAAACAGATTTCTATATTTGACACAGAAGGATTCTTTTGAATGGTGTCCTAAAGATTGATTAGTAAACCTAATGCCTAAAACCACAGAGTATAGCAGTATTGAGATATAATGATAATAATTTACAGTAGTTTCCCTTATATATAACCTTTTTAATAAAAATAATCTTTTGCTCGCTAGACTGCTCTTAGACTTTGTATATCTTAGCTTCAAATAGTTCACAGAGTGCTCCAAAGAGACTTACATCTGACTAGCCCTGATCGCTGATAAGGTTTTTACTTCAGACTTCAGCATAGCGTGGGCTTTCTCACACTTTCAATGACATTAGACTTTAATCTTGTAATATTATAAATAGATCCATATCTAAATAACTTTGATCCGGGACGTCAACTAAAATTAGAAAGCTGATCTAATACATAAAGTTCTTACTTAACTCTAAGTGGGTAGACATTTCCCAGTGTCTGAAGAAAGATAAAAAAAAACAACAAGTTTTGTGCGCCAAGTGGCACAGTCTGTTTCCATTAGAATGTAATATTCTTTTAAAGCTACATCTGCCAGGTAAATTATTGCATTTGCGTAATAAAATGTAGAGGCAAAGTTTTGGGAATGTCAGCTTTTTTTGTTTTTGTATGTAGGTCAAAAGGTGAACAGATGTATATGCCATAGTTTATAGTAGAGAGCCATATATAAGACTTGCCTACTCCATTGCCGTTGGGCGCATAGGGAGGCAAGCTCTTTCCACGGAGATGGGTCACAAGCGACAGCATCTTCCCAGCTAGTGTCAATGGGTTTTATGTTTTCTACGTAGGTGCAACGCTCTTTAGGACGTGGACGACCATGTTTTTTTTTTTCGGCATATATCAAAAGTAGAAAACAAAAAAAGTGTTTGTTTCAAAGGTAGGTAGCTGCTAAGTAAAGAGGTTAACACGCTTACATCCCTTTAGTGCACTTTGCCTTATGGAGAGAGCTCCATGGGTGAGGGAGGATCTAAACAGATGGACGAATTGGTTGTTTTTTTTAAATACCAGTTACTAGTTTGACAAGTACCTAGAAATTTTGCATGCAAAAATGTATGTGTGTATTCACCTCCTACCAAAATCAATTATTTATATGTAAAAAAAAAGGATGTTAAAAAGGAATCAATCCGAGTTAGAAAAGCATGGTAACAAAGATGTTCACCTGCCTGGCATGTAATATTTTAATGCCCTTCTTGACAATGTTCTTCGTATTGGAGGCTCAGACGGGTTCACTAGACATTCCATGACATTTTTACAGGACAACCCAGTATATTACTAAAACATTTCATTAAAAATGTGGGAAAATATAATGAAAACCCGGAAACCCCAAGCTGACACAAATATCTTTTATCTTAAAAATATTTCTACGAAC
>JAZGLO010003362.1:0-15000 GCA_036873155.1 Biomphalaria sudanica | reverse complement strand
TTTTAAAATATTCCGCTGTTATTAACATATATGGCGGAAAAAAAATATCAACAGCTAACTATTTGGTATAGTGGGCGCGGTAGCTGAGTGATTAAACGCTTGGCTACCGAACCTCAGGTCCAGGTTTGGAACCTCGGTGAAGACTGGGATTTTGAATTTCTGGATTTAGGGCGACACTGAGTCCACCCAACTCTAATATGTACCTGACTTAAGTTGGAGAAAGCAAAGGTCGTATGTAAAGAATCAGGGCAGTGTTGAAAAGCTATGTTTTTATTTTTTATTTTTTAAAAGTTATATGATAATTTGTGTGCACTCTTTAGCAAGTCGAAACATTTCTTCCAAGTTCTTCCTTTTGTAGCTCAATTTGTGTTTATTTAGTTGACAATATCATAAGTTTTCTTTAAAATAAACATGTCTGTTGGTCAAGTGATTCATTTCCAGCTTGAACTAAAACCAGTTTCCTGGAATAACTTCTGTTTGGCAAGTCTAAACATGACATATACACTATAAATACCTGGCCAGAACAGCAATGTAAACTATATAGAATGCATAATGTGGTCGTTTATAATAACTTTGTAATAAATCATTCTGTGGTAGGAGTCGGAATTTAAGACATATGTACTTTTAAATCTGTTGCCAACTTCATTTACCATTCTTGAGAAATGAATCATGGTCTGTCTCTTCTGATCATGACTTAGTACTTGTCTATTTAAAGGATGAATGATCGCTTGCCTGTTTACAAGGAATCACATTGACAAAACACAATGTAGACTGACTCCAGGTACGAAGTAGGCAACACCTGGCTCCCCATTCAAGCTCTGTTCTCGTCTGTATCCTAGTGACATTTGTTTTTATGTCAATCATGCCTATTGAACATAACTTCCGGTCAAGACTGCGCAGAGAGACCTTGGGATTCAATATCCAGTTGTTAGAGCGTGTCTTCTACGTGGTGAGTACTTCATGACCATCTGCACGACATCAAAAGTTCCTTTTTTATTTTTCTTTTAAAGCTTAGGATCACGACTAATAGAAAGTTAACAAATTCTATACTTTTTCTTTATATATCTGTATGTTTCATTTCGTACTTAATAATTCTGTCCTAAGTTATAAGAAATATACGATTTCAAACAAAAATATTACACACAAAGTAAAAAGAAAGTTTGAGTAAAAAAACAACTTCATATTCGCTGTACATGGGCCTGTTGTTTAGGATGTGTTGGACAAGAAAAGTATCATTTACTAGAAGAGTGGGTACATACAAACTGTTTGAGATGCTGTATAGTAACTTCTAAGGCTCGTGGTGTCTGGCAGTATACGCTCCACACTGAGCGAGCTTTAGTGGAGGCTAGAAGCATAAGGAGACACTGTCTCATAGCCATCGGTGCTTTGTCTGTTTCCAACCAAATTTTGAGTCTCCTTGTGGTCACTGTGTGAGTCAAAAGCACAGTAACGCATAACTTTCATATTCTCCAGCTAGAAGAGCAGGTCCTCAGCGTCACTCTACCTGTATTGAAACTTTCAAGCACTGTGTCGCGGAAAGTCCATTTCGAATACTAAATTATTATTGTTTCATTACTTGAATATTTGCATCACAAGGTCATGTCACAAGGTCATAGTGGCATTAATGACGAAAATGCCCTAGCATACAAGGAGTGGTTGGGAATTTCCACGCACACGAAAGGAGATTGGATGGTTGCAGACACAAGGCGGAAAGACGGAGATCGTTATGGGTATTTAAAGGGAAGCTTTTACAGTTTGAAGATCTGGAGAGAAGTTGGTAAATGTGTTTCAATGAAATCTTATTGTACATTTAGATTAAAATATTAGTTGCAAGAAAAGCGCAGTAGTGTTTACATTCTTAGTTGTTGTTTTTACATCTTTAACAAACAATTGATAAGGAATATAACTTTGCTATAAATGTTTATTAATACAACGAGATGTCATTTCTCTTCTAATTACCATTTAACTACATGGGCCGTTCACATTTGATTTTAAAAAAATAGGGTATGTATTGTTTTTTTTTTTAAGAAAAAACAGGTTTGTCGTATTTAATGTTTAAAACATATGTCTTTGCCACCTCCCCCACCACACACGCACCAACCACATGTTTTGATTTCTAATGTTTTGTTTATCTTTGTTTCGTTTGATGAAGAGTATCATACAACAGACGAGCAATGAAGGTACGAGTCAAATAAATCATCATTATAATACTACTACTGCTGAGTGTAGAGCGTAACCCCATACCCTCTTATCTGACGTAGATTTGTTCGGTTTATCCACTGGCCGCTATTTGAACGAGAATAAAAGTGTACCCAAGTCGTGCCTCGACAGAACGAATGACTTTTATCTAAAGAAAATGTTGTGATATGAGAAACACACAAAACTGTTTCAGTCTTGGAAATAATGACGTGTTTAAACACTTCGGAGTCAAAACCATCAGTCAGAATTGAAATTACACAAACAAATAAGTTAGTTAGCTCTCGAAAGTGGAAAAGCCGCTATTCTACACTACGTTATAGTATTTTAAAACTGGTGGTGAATTAAGCTAGAAATAGATTTGCAGCTTTGACCGCAAATTCAATATATGCAAATTAAATGCCACCATTAATAATAAATGCATTATTTAAACGAGCTCCACAAAGATTAAGACTTTTTTGTCTGTTTTGTCGATACCTCTATACTAGTCACAACTTCATGGATGAATCAGGACACGAATCTTAAAAATGGCTCTGACGATTTTTCTAGAGCTATTCTTAAGTGTGATTGTGACTTAAGGTTTCAATGCTGTTGTTGTTCACACTCTCCCAGACACCAACGTGAAAGAAGAAGACAGGGGGAATTAGACTTTTCTACCCTCGGGGCAAATTTGTGTCATTTCCAGTTCGTAATAGATAGTCTTGAATAGTTTCTCTCTTCTACTTGTAGTTAAGTGTACTGCGTTCTTTGTGGTTTATTCGGTGAATCTCTGAAAACACTTTTAAGTTTGTACCTCTACACCTTCCATTACTAAGAGGTTACAAATGTTTTAGCAATAAAAAAAATGTAAACATGAAGCTGGCAATATTAACTTTTCGAAAATAAGTCGGTGATTGTCTCAATTTTTGGTTTTAGAAGATTCCAAATTTTTATAATGTAATTTCGGGGTAGATTCAGTCGTTGGAAGTTCTGAGAGATTCTTCAATAACTAGGATGGGTGGCAAATTACGTTGTTTATAATTACTTGGATATCCCTCATTTCTTTTTTAGGAGTTTCTATTTGTGTTTTCTAAAAGTAGTACCATGAAAAATGTCAAGTGGCACCTAACATTGTTTATTGACTAAAAGTAACTGGCATTAGTTTCGGTATATCCGCTGAAGAAATTAGTTCTGTCAGTAAGTAGGTAGCGGGAAGACATTAAAGATACAAAGAGTTAAAATCCTGAGCCAATTAGCTGGGAACGCCCACACTCATTTGGAGGGAATGCACAAGGAGAGTTGAGCAGTTGAAACTTCTGTGGAGATATTTACAGCTCTAAAGCTCTTAAGCTCCTAAACATTCTTTTTACTAACATCGTTTTCATTAGTTGAGAAAAGGTTTGTGACTAGATAGCACTAGATAATTAGAGAGAGAGAGAGGGGGGACTGTGAGTACAGTTGTTTCTGATCAATTCTTTTTTTTTTTTTTAATCGAACTTGTAGTTTACAAAAAAGCTTCAAATTTTTTAAAACTAATTTGTTTCCTGTAAAAGCATCTATTTTTTCTATATTATTTTCTAGTAAGAATATATTGAAGTAATTTGTTCCCCACAGACAAAGTTTTCGAGTAACGTCACATGTAAATAAAGAGGAATCTGCACTCAGAGACAGAGGAAAAATTCTAGTCAATTCATGTGAAGTAAAATAAACATATTTTGAATATGCCGAGGTTCGAACCCCTGAGCTCTAATGGAGAACATCGTCTAAGAACGAATACATTAAGAACAAGTCCCTAATCTAATCATCATAAAGGTCAGTCGAAGATGTTAGGTAACCATGGAAACCGGTGTGTTAACGGGTAAAGGTCCAAAATTGGCGTAAAATTAGAATTTTTAACAGATATACGCTAGACCACTTCACGCACACACACGTACACTGACACGCAGAGAGAGAGAGAGACAGTTTAAATGAAGTTATTAGAACTTGTGACATTTCAATATTATTTCATTAATTTGAACTCCACGAGGCTTGTACCTTAAAACAATGGTGCTCTGTACTAAGCCCCAACCCCTAAATCAGGAAATATAGAAATCAATTGATTAACTGAACTTATGGATAGTCTTTAATTATTTTTTATATTTAATTATACGGACAACAGATGTCAAATGTCACAGCGTCATGTGAAAGCGTTTCTCTTCTCATTACCTTCAAACGCTTATCAGCTAAAGATACTCCTCAGACTTTAAGGCTTATCAAAGATTATCTTCCAACTTTACAGAGAGTCGCTTTAGATTCTTAATCGAGACTGACTCTTGGGCATCAGCCAAGTGATGTGCGCATCACCATTATAAACGAGTATCAAACAAGGAAGAACTGTAGCTCTAGAACACATGCTAGACTGCTAGAAGCACCACGCCCCGACAACAAAACTTCCAGAGCAAGACAAAGATATACAGCATGTTTTATCCCAGAGAAAAACCAGATAGCAAATAAAAACAAATAAAGGAAAATAAAGGTCTCGATCTGGAACCCAATTGAAGTTGTCGATCCTTATTCAGATTGAAGCACTCACCACATCTGTTAGTACCCTTACCTCTCAATTGAGAAATGTAAATTGTATTTTAAGTTAGTTAGTTTTCAAAAACAGAAAAGTCATAACAAGATCTATGTAATAATGACCATTTTGTCAGGTCATGTTTAAAGGAAAAGTAACGAGGATCTTTCGACTGTTTGCTTAGACATTGTCTTTTACGTTCAAGTATTTATCTCTCATTTGAATTTCGTCAATTAAATGTTACGACAAATTTAACAGGGCCGGATTTCCATACTATATAGCACACCTAGGCAATCTTTCTTGTTCCAGACCTTCACGCTGGACCAGATTTACTGTAGGCAACACATGCTATAACTTAGGGCACCCAATTAATATTTTGCATTGACCTATAATATCTAGACTTATAAATGGTCTCAAAAAGGCCCCATATCTTAAATAGCTTAGGACTTTTTAAAGTGTAAATACGGCACTGACTTCACGTTCAAGACTCGTTGAAATATTTCCAACCCTTCACTCTCAGGAAAAGGGCGTCATAACGTTTGCAAATAGAAATAGTTTAAATGTGCGAAAAGACTTTTTTTTTTCTTTTATTATGTACTGAATACTTGGGAGCGATAGACTGATGTGTGTGTAGAGGACTGAGACATGCAGCCCATGCTTTTATTGCATGACTCAACCTTCTCGTGAGTTGTGTTGTATATTCTGCCACTAGTAATGCATTTATTAGTTAGCAAAGTAATTATATCAAAACTGTTTCAAAATGAGTGGCGAATATTTTGTATTTTACCAAAAGGCCTGTAGAATTGAAATATTATGTCTGGTATTCAGAGTCAAACAAAAGTATATCTATTAATTTCTTTGAAAACCAAAAGATTCTCATATCACTTATACATATAAACTTTAAAAGAATTTTTGTTTCATACATGTGTATTTCTTTTTACAAAGCTTATATCAACTCACTCTATCTGTCTGTCGGTTGGTCTGTCTAGCAAAAAGTTTGAACATGTTATTTCTCCCACACCCAATCTCAGATCAAGTTGAAATTTTGCACAATTATATTTGTTCCTCACAAAACAAGAATCCATTTTTTTAAATTAAACAATTAGTTTATTAACTATTGGTAAATAATTATTTTGTTTCGTATCGAACAAGGAAAATAAATAGTACTTGACTGATGAGGTAGTATAAGTTAAATTAAAATTTGTGTAGAGAATTAGGTTGTCGCTTCAAAGTTTGAAACTAACGATAGATAGCTATGCAAACAGATTTTATAAGCACTTCGCTGGTACAGTAGCTAGTGTACTGGCTTAAAAAAAGCCATCAAGTCGTACAATGTTTTTTAATGTGTTTATAACCACATGGATACTTCCTTCTCCCCCACCCCTCCTTACCCAACTGGTCCAGACAAGCGATAGGATCTTAGCTAAAAGCATGAAATCGTGCTAAACAAAAACGATTGGTAAAAATATGTATAATCTCACGCTTAATATAAGCTTTTTTTTATAAGTATTTTTTTTATAGTTTTTTTTTTTTCATTTTTTTTACTGCTGCACCGACTAGCTTTCTCTCTCAAGAGAGACTTTCGACAACTTAGCGAATAATTGTTCCCTGCTATAGTAAAATACTGAAATGAACATAGTAATGAAACCAACAGTGAATAGTCTGAGGCCAGGATTCATTAACTAAATGTTAACTTAATAAATGTTGACAGATAGAACGAGTGCTTTCTATTTATTTTTTTAAGGCAAAAATTGATCCCCCCAAAGTAAAATGTTTCTTCTAACATCTGCATGAGAACAAATAGTCCATACAGCAGTGTTGAGGTGGTTGTTAGATCTAGTGCAGAGGGTGTTGATTATTTGTAGATCTAATGTTATACACGAGTTCTTAATAAGAACCTCCAACAGAACACAAACAGTATATAATAAAGTAATCCAGCTTTTAAATAAAATAAAAGTTTATTACGAAATAAAGGCACAGTCTAAGTCATATCTTTGCTACAAGCTGGTCTCCTTCGTCCTCGTTCGTCTGTTCATCGTTTCTAACCTATTTCCGTTCTAACTTTTCAATGTAGTGTCGCTTCACTAAGGAAATACCCAATTAAACCCAAATTAAACCCAACTTCTACGCGTCTTACTATTGCGCCATTACAGTAGCTATACCTCTTTTATTAGTCTTAGATGAACTGAGGTTATCACTATTACAACGGCCTGGAGGTGGTGGTCGTATTTGACCCAAATTGACTGAAGAAAAACCAAAGTTCCATCTCTGTCCCCCCCCTCTCTTTCTTGCCCCGCAGACACACACACACACATTGCTTGCTACTCTGGAGGAACGTCTGAACGACATGTCTTGAGCTAGTTTTAAACCTGCCATCAATTTATACATTCATTTTGTAGTTAATAAATCCAAGAAACTTGGACAGTATATAGAAAACATGCACACAAAAAAACAAAACAAAAACTGAACCACTTAGGTTCCACATGACGTGTCTCTGAAACATACTGAATGTTAAATGGCAAGAAAAAAATCTTGATTGATACTGAAGTCCTTCGAAGAGCGGGCCTGCAAAGCATCCCCACAAACCTGATGCAGTCCCAAGTGTGATATACAGGCTTAGGGCTTACCCTTCTATATCGTTATACCGTCAGAGATCTAAAAAAAAATGTGAAGTAAAAAAAATACCACTACTAACTAAAAATTTGTATTAACATTTTCTTTTTTGTCTTCGTTTTAAAATATAAAACTTTCTTGAAATATTGTTCACGCACAAGGAATAAAAAAAAGGACTCATTTTTGCATTTGTACAGAATAATTTGGTTATTTATGTCTTTCATTCACAATTGTGAGAACCATATCCGCGCCCTGGAGCGTCATTGGAAAATTACTCAGTCCAGAAGTCGTCAGTGTTTACTAAACATCGCATGCTGGGGGCTTGTAGGAACCGAGGGCTAGGGAAAGAATGAAGAAACTCTAAGTAGTTAAAAAGAATAAATCATGATGGTATTCAATGTGATACACCCGGTGGTTCTTACATTGTTCAGTAGACGGCTCTAATATAACTATCTTATTTCAGTTTGTCTATGTAAAATAAATAATTTTTGTAAGCTGGTCAAAGTTTAAATAAAAGTGAAAAAAATAATAATTCTTGTACACAAACCTTACAGTTCAGTTGAAAATTCACAGCACAGTTATTGAACCACTGGAAGAGAGTAAATATTTAAAAACGATATCTCTCTAGCTACACTGCGTACTGTGTACCAAGCGTGCTCAGAAATGTGTGCCCAGTTTGCTGAAAGCTTCAAAAGAAGAAACAAATAACTCACAAGTCTACATTTAGCTCAATAAATGATCCTATTGGCTTTGGGACACCGAGGGAAATTTCTGAGTGGCACAGAGAGTAAAAGATTAAAAACAATGAAATATTGACAAAGAAAAACAACAATGAGACATCAGAAAGACACAGCTCAGAGAGCTCTGCCCCATTACTTAATCAGCTACATATTAGTTTTATTAGTATCTTTTTTTGTGTGTTTTGGAATAGACTTCTACGATGACTTTTTTCCATTTTGTACAAGTCTGTAAGCTGTAGATCGTTGAGGTGTCACATTTTAGCTTTACAAACGAAAGTTCCACCAAGAAAACAAACGATCAATTGAAAACTCTCAGGCTGTTTGACGAATGATCGTATAGATGAACCAGGAGACGATTAAAGAACAACGTGATACAGCAGCGGTTCTCAACCCTAATACGATTTCCCCACTTGGTAGCGACCCCCATTCGTAATTTGATTTTCGTTCATAAGCCTAGGTAAATGGACATTTGCTAATGTTATAAAAATTGTTTTCGTAACGTCTATATCTGATCTATGGTGTATGTATTTTTATCAACGCACAATGTATTAGATCCTTGCAGTGAAAAATTTAATTATTTTAGGTGACAAAGATGTTTACCAGGTCGGCTATTTTCTGTATTTTTGCTTTCTGATTACAAAAAAAAACAACAACAACTTTTTAGAACTTTCCCTCTTGACAACCTTGTCACATCATTGGGAACTAGAAGAACACGTTGAACGCTTTAAATGCATTACAAGTAACTATCAATGAAATAAAAAACATGTCTATCTTTAGACAACGAGGGTACACCCGCCAACTTCAAGTGCCATCCACTAACAAAATATCTGTCTTCCTAAATATGTCACCTTCTTTTTATATGTTGTTAAGTTTATGTTTGACTTCTTGTTTCGTAGTTCTAAAGTTCGAATATATCTGAGAAATGTCCCTTTGTTTTATTATCAGAAATGAAAATGTATACCATCTATGGTTCATATATCCTTGTTAAAAACGATAAAAAAAAACATTCCGATGATAAATACACCAAAAACCCAAATTTCCGATGGTCTTAGGTGACCCCCCTGATTAATGGTCTTTCGACCCCAAAGGAGTCGCGATCTAGAGGTTGAGAACCCCTGTGATACAATAAAATACCTATCATATCCAAGCTTTAGAAAAGTATGTAGTCACGTCTTATCTTCAGATTTATTGGCATCAAAGTGTTTATTCTCTCTCGTAGTGAATTTCCAGCCAATAAGATCTCATTGAGCTTGTATCTTTCCGCGACCACTTATCGTTATCAACATAGTGTAAAATTATGGGATGCCTTGACGCACTAGTCAGTGCATAAGTGCAATATCCTCGCCTAGCCCCCTGGGTAAAGGGAACATGAATGACACTGTAGCAATAACGCCCTACTCAAGGCGACATCTCATTGATCAGCGCCTACGGCGATTCTCCCATATGCGGTGACATTGTTAATTAAAATCGTTTAAATACTCATTGCATTCAGCGCCGATCACTGCACTTGTGAAATTATAATAGATTCAGTTGCTACTTATTTCAAGGGACATAATGCCTTTATTTAAATTTAAAAAACGACCAAACAACAACAAAAAAGAAACTGTTAAGTCCACTATACATAAATAAATGAATATATGTGCACACCTAACATATTAATAAATCATATAGGAATTTCTTGAGTTTTCTACAGTACTATTATTACTGTGATTTTTGAAAATAATAAACTTTAACTACAGCTTACGTCAGTATTAGTATACTATTTTGTACAATAAATTTCTTCAATCTGTATATTGTGTTTCAGAGAGATCTAATGATAGTCTCGAGCGTCAAGTGACACCATGACTGTGACTCTCTCACAGAAGCGATTAGTTTAGGTACAACAGATTATTGGCTATTTATCTTTGAAAAGTCTAAAAGAGAAGAGTATAATTGTTTGTGGCGCTGGGGCCCAGTTTTAGAAAGCACTAATGCCAGCCGAAATAAGTTTCAATCCATTCGACAAACAAAGCAGCATAAGTACATTGGTACATATTTTTGAAAAATGTATTGTTTTACCATTGGGCAACCATGTCGACGACGTGGACTGAGGTGGGTGAAGTTCCTAAACAGAAACCTTTGGGATATTAGTGTCTTGTAATGAAACAACAAATACTGATATACCAATAACATGGCTTTATTCGACAAAATTAGACCACAGTAAACAGTGAATGAAACCAGCACGTCTCGCACAACACTGATACACACACACACTGGACATGAAACACACACACTGGGCATGACCTGAGACGCTGGACGCACGCAGAAAATCAACTCAGTTACACTACGTCTCTAAAAGGTCAAACGCGTGAAGTAGATATATAGCAAATGTTGTCACAGAAAACTTCGAAAAAAATGCAACAATTGTATTAGAAAAATGTTGCCTCGATGTCAAGTTCCACAGACCATCAAAAACTATGAGCAGTGAAAAGGAATCGGTGATAAAGATGACCAGCTCCATTGTAGCTAAACCTTTTTGCCATAACAGGCTTAAATAGTTTCTAAATGAGATAGAGACTTCTAGAGAGTGACAGTGGTGCAGATATTCTGTTACATTAGAAGGTTCGTTGTTTATAGAGAGGAAACGTTTGAAAACATTTCGCTGATCTTATCTTATCTTATCTTTTGTAACACACAGACGTTACTTCAAAACAGAAGATGATTGCGTCCTACGCGTCATGCATTAAGTCATGCATATTAACCAATGACTTAAATTCTGCCAAGTCACTGGTTTTCCTGGCTAGAGAAGGCAGCCCATTCCATGCTCTAATAGCACTAGGGAAAAGGAGTATTTGTACACATTTGTCCTAGCATATGGGATGAGGAATGTACCTTTATCTTTGTGTCTTTCTGAATTAACATCAAAAGAGCCGCAGGTTGCCGACCCCTGTCTTAGGTGACCCCCTGACAAATGGTTGACAAATGACCCCCTGACAAGCGCTTCACTGAATAAAAAACATTGCTTCTTGAGAAAAGTGCTAACTATTAAGTGCTAACTGTGGATCCAAGCATTGTATTTTGTGTGTTGGACTTAACATCTCATCGTCATATCATCCTCATCAAGCGATTTCATTTTCTTGTGCCTAAAATTACAAACAATAACAAACAGAGACCTATAACATTTGACTTTCCAAAAGGTTACACTTAGTTGAACTCTTCATTATTTAACTTGTTATAGTTTTAACATAAATATTATCGTTATATAAGTATGGTACTAAGATCCATTTTTGTACCGTTAGTGAAACTAAGACAGATTAGCAAAGTAAAACTCAAGATGGTACATTTAATTCTAATTTCCATAAATATGCCTCAACGAAAGCAAATCCAAAATTAAAAAAAAAAATTTGTTCCTTTGAATGAACTTTAATTCTGTAATTTTTAAACTTTGACTCTTTTTGGATGACGAAGTCGGTAATCACTGTATTATCCTGCACTTTGACTAAGTTTAATTTATACGGTTAAAACCACGTCTAACGTTCCATAGAATCTAAAGAACAAAACTTCGATTACAATCTTAATGAGAACTCCTACTAGTATTTCAATGTCTTTCTCAAGTCATAACTTAAGGTGCGGTTAACTTATGTAAACATTCCACTACAGAAACATGGAAATAATTATTACTATTGATTAGTTAATATACAATTTATTTTAAAAAAATGTATCAATTTCAAATTTTTGTTTGTACTATAATTTTTCAGTATAGTTGGAAAAAACAATTGCTTGTATAAGACCCAGTCCACGAGATTCAAGTTATTGGTGTCAGATTCTATCCGCACAATAGCCATACGACTATTCAGAAACATTTACTTTTAAATCGAATCGGATCTGTTCAGATCGAATCTGAGTTGCTCTGTTTGAAATGTATATGATTGGATTGGATCAGATCGTATTGAACCCGTTCTGATTGTGCTAAAATTTTACCTTGGAGTGATTCCTCTTTACCTCAGGGAAAATTTGTATTTGTCTGTACACTAATTGTATTTGTCTGTACACTATTTGTATTTGTCTGTACACTATTTGTATTTGTCTGTACACTATTTGTATTTGTCTATACACTATTTATATTTGTCTGTACACTATTTATATTTGTCTGTACACTATTTGTATGTGTCTGTACACTATTTATATTTGTCTGAACACTATTTGTATGTGTCTGTACACTATTTATATTTGTCTGTACACTATTTGTATTTGTCTGTACACTATTTGTATTTGTCTGTACACTATTTGTATTTGTCTGTACACTATTTGTATGTGTCTGTACACTATTTATATTTGTCTGTACAATATTTATATTTGTCTATACACCATTTGTATTTGTCTGTACACTATTTGTATGTGTCTGTACACTATTTGTATGTGTCTATACACTATTTGTATGTGTCTGTACACTATTTGTATTTGTCTGTACACTATTTGTAGGTGTCTGTACACTATTTGTATGTGTCTGTACACTATTTGTATGTGTCTGTACACTATTTGTATTTGTACACTATTTGTAGGTGTCTGTACACTATTTGTATTTGTCTGTACACCATACACATGTGTCTGTACACCATTTGATTTGTCTGTACACCATTTGATTTGTCTGTACACTATTTGTATTTTGTCTGTACGCTATTTGTATGTGTCTGTACACTATTTGTATGTGTCTGTACACTATTTGTATGCGTCTGTACACTATTTGTATGTGTCTGTAGACTATTTGTATGTGTCTGTACACTATTTGTATGTGTCTGTACACTATTTGTATTTGTCTGTACACTATTTGTATGTGTCTATACACTATTTGTATGTGTCTGTACACTATTTGTATTTGTCTGTACACTATTTGTATGTGTCTGTACACTATTTGTATGTGTCTGTACACTATTTGTATGTGTCTGTACACTATTTGTAGGTGTCTGTACACTATTTGTTTGTGTCTGTACACTATTTGTATGTGTCTGTACACTATTTGTATGTGTCTGTACACTATTTGTATTTTTCTGTACACTATTTGTATTTGTCTGTACACCATTCATATGTGTCTGTACACCATTTGATTTGTCTGTACACCATTTGATTTGTCTGTACACTATTTGTATTTGTCTGTACACTATTTGTATGTGTCTGTACACTATTTGTATGTGTCAGTACACTATTTGTATGCGTCTGTACACTATTTGTATGTGTCTATACACTATTTGTATGTGTCTGTACACTATTTGTATTTGTCTGTACACTATTTGTTGGTGTCTGTACACTATTTCTATGTGTCTGTACACTATTTGTATGTGTCTGTACACTATTTGTATTTGTCTGTACACTATTTGTAGGTGTCTGTACACTATTTGTATGTGTCTGTACACTATGTGTATGTGTCTGTACACTATTTGTATGTGTCTGTACACTATTTGTATTTGTCTGTACACTATTTGTATTTGTCTGTACACCATTCATATGTGTCTGTACACCATTTGATTTGTCTGTACACCATTTGATTTGTCTGTACACTATTTGTATTTGTCTGTACACTATTTGTATGTGTCTGTACACTATTTGTATGTGTCTGTACACTATTTGTATTTGTCTGTACACTATTTGTAGGTGTCTGTACACTATTTGTATGTGTCTGTACACTATGTGTATGTGTCTGTACACTATTTGTATGTGTCTGTACACTATTTGTATTTGTCTGTACACTATTTGTATTTGTCTGTACACCATTCATATGTGTCTGTACACCATTTGATTTGTCTGTACACCATTTGATTTGTCTGTACACTATTTGTATTTGTCTGTACACTATTTGTATGTGTCTGTACACTATTTGTATGTGTCTGTACACTATTTGTATGTGTCTGTACACTATTTGTATGTGTCTGTACACTATTTGTATGCGTCTGTACACTATTTGTATGTGTCTGTACACTATTTGTATCAATACATTTCGCCATTATTTCTTTCAGTAACTCTCTAACGTTCAATTTTCAACTTATTCTATTTTGTTTCTCTCTTTCTCAGCCTCTCTCCCTTGCTCTCTTCTTCCTCTCTCTTTCTCTCTCCAGCTTTCTTCCTCAGCCTCCCTCTCCATCTCTCTCTCTATCTCCCTCTCACTTTTTTCTCTTTTTTCCCCTTTCCCTCTATCCTGCAGTACTCTACACTGAAGTACTTTACCCTGAAGTACTCTACACTGAAGTAGTTTACCCTGCAGTACTCTACACTGAAGTAGTTTACCCTGCAGTACTCTACACTGAAGTACTTTACCCTGCAGTACTCTACACTGAAGTACGTTACCCTGCAGTACTCTACACTGAAGTACTTTACCCTGCAGTACTCTACACTGAAGTACTTTACCCTGCAGTACTCTACACTGAAGTAGTTTACCCTGCAGTACTCTACACTGAAGTAGTTTACCCTGCAGTACTCTACACTGAAGTAGTTTACCCTGCAGTACTCTACACTGAAGTAGTTTACCCTGCAGTACTCTACCCTGAAGTACTTTACCCTGCAGTACTTACCCTTTTGTATTATGCCCTTTAGAACTCTAAACTGTAGTACTATACCCTGTAGTACTCTACCCTTCAATACTCTACCCTAGTCCTAGAAATGACAACCTCCTGGGAACACTTCGATTATAAATCATCTATCATGATAAGTCTAACGCTTAAAGTGATTAAGAACCTCTAGCCAGTTTAGATAGTGTGCATGTTCATCTAGCTTCATGCTATTTGGCACAATTACTTCTACATCCCAAGAACTGGCTGTGAACGAATCGACAAAGAAAGGTGTTGATTAAAACAACACTTAAGTATTTGGGTGCAGGATGTGTTACTCTCGTAGACATGACCTTAAAAGTGTTAGTGGGACAAAATATTCCAAATGTTTGGTGTCAGA